>JBCAUG010032119.1:0-24429 GCA_038406175.1 Haplosyllis leylae
CTCTCTGCTTCCCTCCATGCCCCACTGTACCCCTCTCTGCACCCCACACCCCTCCCTGCTCCTCTCCATGGCCTTCTGCACCTCTCTCCATACCCTTCCCTGTACCCCTCTCCATTCCCCTCTATGTCTCTCCATACTCTTCCCTATGCCCTCTGTGCCCCTCTCTGCACCCCACTGTGCACCTCTCCATGTCCCTCTGCACCTCTCTACACCCCCTTCTGTGTTCTTCACACCCCTTAGTGCACACCCCTCCATGTGCTTCTTCACATCCTCTGTGCCTCTCTGCTTCCCTCCATGCCCTCCATGCCCCACTATACCCCTTTCTGCACCTGGCCATGTCTCTCAGTACCCCTCTATGCCCTATGTAAGCGTTCTGATTGGTCAAGGATCTCCACCATGGCCAATCAAATTACTGGGACATACCTAACTAATTTACACAAAACTCTGATTTTTTCCCCACCACCCTCTTAATTAAGAAAGTATCTGCACCTCCAGTTTACATGAAATAGCTGACTCAATTAGACAAACATATTTAAAATTATTTATATCTTATTTTCGTTTATCTTCATCTCAGCGTATTTTACCCTCCATTAATTATTGTAAATTAAAAGTGTCAGAGACGTTTCAGTGTGAATACATCTTAAGAGATTGTTCCTTGCGAGAAGTTCTCGTTACTACTGAACATTTTATCACAAAGCTGAACGACATAACAAAAAAAAAGTTCACTGTAGCCCATATTGCTCAGCATCCTTCCATCTCAGCCCACACATTGTTCTTATGAATAAGCTTACTACTTTGACCACAAATATTAAACGCATGACCTGCATCAAAGGTTTTGAACAGTTATCAAATACGGTAAACATGTCTTCCTGTTCCAAGATCAAAACCGCTTTGCCACGAGATTACACGATTTCAGATATGGGTCTTGCAAGGTCAATCGTTCTTTGTGTTGGTTCAGGGCACCTGAGTGCGCAACTAGAGCCTGGTGTGCATTAATTTCCTAATGCTTTTTAGATTTTTGCGTAAGATCACTAATAAGCTTGTTAGTAACAGAAATGTGAAAATGAATAAAGTAATTACTGTTAAGTTCACGAGAGAGGGTTCGAAAAAAGGCATGAAATTCCTTTTAGCGAAAAGAGGCAATGATATTTTGTTCTTGGGGATAACTGACAATCCACCTCATTAAAAACTTATTTTGGTACCCAGAGTGGAAGTAAGTCTGCGAATGGGAAACTTGCACGGGTGATCTTAAGGACAGCGACATGAGTATGTAGAGTTCTCGGTCGCTTTCTTACGGAGATGTGATGTACACAGTCACAACTGGCCGGGGGAAAATGTCACAATTTGATAGTTCACGCCAGACTACCAACATATGTCTCACAGAAAAACACTACCTGTCCCCCTCCATCGAAGTTGGGATTTAAGGGTTTTGGGACTCAGGAACAGAAGTTGGATAATCTGTCCCCCCCCCCCAAATAAAAGTTGGACATTGAGATTTTGCCAGATTTGGACTCAGGAACAAAGTTGGAAATTAGGTCAACAGCCCCCCCCCCCCACACCCACACGCACCCAAGTATGGGACTTAGATTTTGCAAGTCTTGGGACTCCGGAACAAAATCTGGAGATTACGTCAATATTCAACAACGCCGCCCCTCCAGTAACCTATTGTGTTACCTTCTACTTGATTAATTAATTGGAATACACCATAGTTTTGTCCTCAGATTCTTTACAAATAACAGAAATTTATTGACCAGTATGTGGTAAAGATTAACCGTAAAATTAACGTTAAGCGTTTTTGTGATTGGTTAGTTGCTTGTGGAAGTTACCGAAATTACAACTTTCAGCTTTCACACCATAAATTGCACATGTACTTAAGATATGGAAGCAGAACACTGAAAAATTTTCAGTCTGGAATAACTTTTGGCCTTAACTCTTGCGTGCATCGAGGTTTCTAAAGTCAAGGGATTGGTTGGGGGAGGGTTGGAAGTGCATCTTAATTGGCTATCCCATTGCTCAAAAAAGACAAAAAAAAAACGTGGCAAGTTTTTTTTGGGACTTGAAATTTATCCAGGGCGATCTTCTGTCGCCACAGAAAATCTGTAAAGATACACAAGATGCACCCACTTCCGTTACCAGATTCGTCAGCTATAGTTTTCGATTCTTGTCTTTGTCTTGCAAATAGATCACCGTTAGGGTATAGTGACGTCTGCAAGATTCATAACAGTTCTGATATACTTCAAAAACCACTCATTAATTGTTGAATTGGAAACATCATTGAAGCCGCGTTTTCGGACACTTCGTGATTGTCAAGGGAATATTGATTTGACCAAATTTTAAGCTTCCAAAAATAAACCTCTTTTTGTATTTTCACGAATTATGAAAGAAAGAAATCATTGATTCGTTCGACGCCTTTGTTAAAATTGCTGAATTTTCACTTAAAAATAATGTATGACGATGCAGCATTTTTGATTTGATTGGATATGAAGATGCAAAAAATTAAAAATCCCGCAAGAGTAATGTGTTTTAGGGACAGCAAAAGCAGAGTATTTTTAGGTTCTGAATTCTTAGAAGAGCAAAGAAATATTCAAATATCTAAATCACTGGTAACATTCTGATGTATCCATGAGAAAACCAATTCTATCTTGCATTTGTAGCGTTATTGTATTATTTCCCTAAAGTGACATTACATGATATTCTTGAGGTTTCATGTTCAACATTTTCAATTAGAAATTACCTTACTTGAGTCTGAAAACATGTAAAGCCAATTCTGCGATCGGATCTTCATTAGTGAATGTAAATTCTGAAAATGTCTTCCACATTTTTGTTTGAAGACTTACTTAATGGCTCTGAATCATGTGAGACAATTTAGCAATTTTTGTGAAGGAAGTTGAACGTAAATTTCACAATGATGAATGTGGTTTTATTTCCAAGGTGTTTTCTGAACAATATCTTAACAGCGAAATTTGATTTGTAATTTTTGATTGAATTTACACAACCTGGCAGAGATATAAGTCTGTTGTTGGTTTTATTATCATTCAAATGATTTGTGCTTAAATGTTTTCAGGATGAAGTGTATGAGCATACTGCTAAGGTTCTAATACCAAGTGTAACTAGTGGATTTAACGCAACTGTGTTCGCTTACGGAGCTACAGGTAAATGCGTTTTTCTTTCTAATCTCATTGCAAACATCAACATCACTGAAGAACGGAGATCATTGTTGTCACGGAAACTGCCACAGTTTCTTCAAATTGAAGATGTTTCCTTGAACAACCAATCAGCACAAAGTGTGACATACAGACAGGACTTTCTATCTTTAGTATTACAGATTACCGTTTTTGTGATTTTTATCAAAATATTCCGCAATTATTTGTGTCGTGTAAAGATATGTTTGGAAATTGTTGGTTGACATTCCAAATGACCGTCGCTGCCTCTGGTTAGGGACCAAAGGAAACGAGTTCGTCATTCGCATTTGGGAACTTTTCAGCAATTTGTTTCACAGGACTGTATACTGAGCTTGATCGTAAATTATTGCTAAACTTGTATACTATCCATTTGGAGATCCTTTGACTTCATTTGTGCTCAGAACTTTTCAAAACATCAATAAAAATTTATTTATCCTGTCTCCGAAATGGCAATGGGAAAACCAGATTTTGCTTTGAGTGACTCCATAGTGTAAGTAATGCAAAAATATTGCATGCTATCATGCAACGAAATGGAAATTTATCAATGTGATGTTTCATGCAAGGGCTCAGTCATATTAATAGAGTTCTCTTAATACATTTTAAATATTAACACAAAATCAACACATTGTTCATAGTCCAACAGTGTTCTCAACCTTAACACGACGTACGTGTTAAGTTCTAACTCCTTGCAGGATTTACTGTTCTAAGTTGATCTAGTTATCGACATAAATCAGTGTAACATGCTGAAATAATTATAATGGGAACCTATCACAGAAAATGATAGTCACTGTAAACGCTAACAACATTTCTTGTCAATTAGGAGCTGGGAAAACACACACCATGTTGGGTCACGATAAAGATGATCCAGGCATAATGGCCCGAGCGCTCAATGATCTCTTCCAAGAGATGGATCGAACAAGAGAAGACATGACGTACAAAGTTTCCATGTCATATTTAGAGGTATCTAGTGATACGTAGAAAATAGCTCGAGGTTGCCATTTTCTGTATTAAAATAGCAATTAGATCTATTTTATTCGACATTCATTAAACTCATCAAATTCAAATTTCTTTTTTCATGAAGGCAGGATTTCTTATTGTATTTCTTTAAAGTATTAAAAAACAGAAATACAAAAAAAACCCATAAAAATAAAGCTCCATACTCCCTTGCAGATTTACAATGAGATGATCAGAGACTTATTAAACCCATCATCTGGTTACCTGGAATTACGGGAAGATTCCAGAGGCGTGTGCACTGTTGCTGGACTAACTGAAGTTTCTGCCCGATCTACCGAAGAGGTAAATCATGATTTCATTTCCAAATCACTTTACTCTGGAACGATGGACAAATGATAGATTTCCGCGAAGAAAATAAGAGTTAAAATACAGATCTAAATTATGTAAAAAAATGTCAAATCTTAAGCAAATTATGAAAATTAAAAAGTGATGAAAATCTTGAAGATAGTAGAAATTCGGCAACAGTATCATAAGAAGTAAATTTGGGGTTTGTTTGATCATACTGTACAACTAAATTACATTATGCTGTTTGCTCACATAACAAAAGATTGTGCATTTTACGCGATTCGAACAAAAGGATCCGTTGACAGACTAAAAATCTCAGTGAACAGTGTTCAACTACTAAGAGGTGTCGCGTTCTGAAAGTGTGAATATGTTCAAAAATGAAAAGGTGTTTGACAAATAATCAACTTCTGGACAAGTTGACACACTTATCAATAGGTTTTGAACAATAGAAAATACTATCATGTAAAGTGTACGGAACCACAGGTTTCTGTTTTGAAAAAATATAACGTGAACTAATTAAAATACGCCATTTGATCATTTTTAAATGTTTTCAAATTTAATATTAGATTGAACTCCCATTGATGTCTCTGCGTACATTTAATTTCCGATAATTAAAACTGAATTGTTGTAGAGAACAGCTTGAATGGTTAAAATTAACAACTTTAGTCGTTCTGGTGCCAAAAAATCCTTTTGTTTTTCTGAACAAAAAGGATAAGGATTTAAAAATTCAAAAAGCGCTTTTTTCTTGACTTTCTAACCCATATTAACAAACTATTTAAATACATACTCCAAAACACTTGAAAATCTTTCAAATTTTGAGGTGTAAGCAAACTATTTTTGGACCTGTGAGGTGTAAAAAACAACATCAGTTCATAATCTTATTTTATTGAAAAACAGATGGAAATATAGTCTTTGAAGATTAAAGTATTCGTATACCAAACAGGAAAAAATCTTTGAAGTGTATCTTCGTGTGCGTTATCGACGTTAATTCACAGTATGTGAAGAGGATGAGGTGTGAAATCACACTCACGTGTTTAACCGAGTCGTGAAAAGTTGAGCGATGTGTCAATGGGGTTTCGTGACACATGTCAGCAACGTATTGTTCGTGAGTCGACGCATGTCAAAAAACTGACAAGTTGTCAACTACAACCGAAATCGTATAAAAACCTTGAGCAGTTCGGAGGAGTCGTCAGTTCCTAACGCAGCTTTGGCTACAGCAGGCTACTGGTTTTGAACAACTAGATTTTATTATTGCGTCCAACGCTTGACATTTTCTCAAGACAAATTGATTTACTCAAGATTTACAACTAAGCATGACGTCACAAGCTATTTCACGTTTGATTGAAGAAAGTATGCTCGAGGTAAGTTTTTATTCCGTTTTCCACAATATTTAAAATCATTAAATGAATGCATTTTACGCAAGACTATAAAGCACGCAAGATCATATTGTGGATTTTCTGATAGCTATCATGACAGGCAATTTAATATATTTTTTTCATATTACTTTGTAGATGAGCACTCAGTCCTACCAGCACGAGACATTACAACTGCAGAAGAACCTGAAAGATATTCGTCAAGAGCTGAACGTTTTCAGACGACATGTTAGGCAGTTCAAGTGCCACCGCCTTCAGAATGATCTGAACGAGGCGTCCTTCTTGAATCCAATCAGCGACCGATCCGTTGAGCTATCCAATATGAACTACTCTCGATCCAGCTGTAACACGGCGTCTCGACTGGAATGCACCAACAACCTGAGTCGTCTCAGTGATATACCCAATAGTTCCGACTCCAGTGCACGCCAGCGTAACTCCAACACCAATCTCCGAGAGCCATTACACAGTAGTATCCAATATCCGCAATTCAGTACACCGCGCAAATCACAGACTGGATTAACGCGAGAAATTGATGAGTATATTGCTGATTGTGTACGTCAGCTGGTTTTCGACGAAGGACGCGATATAACCGTTGTGACTGACGACAGTTCTCTCTTAGATTCCGGATACAACAGTCTGCCACGCATTTCCGTTGACCCCAAGGATTCGTCATCATCGTCGACTTCTTCCAGTGATAGTGGAGATCAGAATTCAAAGTGTGCTATTAATAGTACAGTGGATTCTGATTCCACGGCATTCTTCGAGATTCCAATGACAAAACGTCCAGTCACACACAAAGTCGAACGACGAAGGTCCATTAAAAGAACTCTTAGAAACTTCGGCAAGAAAATCCAGAGGCATAGAGACGACGACGTTTTAAATACACTAGCTGTTTTGTAGAATGACAGTTTCATATTTAAAGGGGAAGCAATTCTGTGATTTCTTGTTGATGAATGATTGTAATAGTTGTTGGTGTATTATCATGTTGAATAAAAGCACATACTATTTACGTAAAAAAACGCAGTTTTTATGTATTTCAATTTATTATTCATTCATTGTGTGTACACAAGCCATACAGTCTACAAAAAGTACCGCCACCCTTTATAAGTTTAATTAATCTCTGGAGACGCAACACTTCAATCGTGCTTGTTACTTGGGCTGTGGGATTTGTTAATAATTAATAATTTTTTGCAAGACCTTACTAGGGGAATCATCTAATTTTTGGCAACTTGTACGAAAACTACTGGCACACTAGTGAAACTTTAATTATATTTGGAGGTTACTTAATTGATTCTGAGTACCGGTAGTTTGTACGAAACTGAAACTTATCATGAGGTTCCAACTTGCAAGTTTTCGCTCGTAGATTATCAATTAGTTACACGCGAAATGCCTTTTACTGATAATTCTTACTTCGCGACGAAAGAATGTTAACCTTGGAATGAAAAAAATTATTGCATAACAAAATGTTGGTGGCAATAATGTACCTATGAAATCATACCTTGGCAAACAAAGGTAAAAAGTGACATGTACATATTTAAACATGATCAGTTTGTGGGGTAACTAACACCCTTTACAACAAAATTATGCAATGATAAACAATTTTTTATGGTTCCTCACTTAAGAGTGATGTGTGTACCTTATCGACTATCAACAAATAATTGCTCCTTGTTGTCGTGGGGTCAAAGAGACAAGTGAACACGGTGGTGGTAGGCGTGAATGCTGGTTTATTGCAGGGGATCAAGTTGTACATTGCTCGGGTAGATTTACTGAAGTGCCCACTGGTCGGCTGGGGCACGGTATATATACAAGGTCACGCAGTGGCCTTGGCCTTGGTCGGGAGGGACTCCGACACTTGTAGTCTATGATCATTTGAAATAGTATCGCTGAAGAACGATGTGCACTGAAACTCCTGATCAAAGTTGAAACATTGTATTGTGTTTTGATCGGTTTCCATGGTTTCCCAATAAACACGTTTAGTATTGATTTGTTGCTATTCAGAAAGGAAAAATCAGATCGTAAACAATGTACATGTGAATGATTCTGAACATAAATATTGAAGATGCGAAAAAGTTTTTCTATTTTTATTTTACGTTGGGGTTTATGCGAACATATGAAACGAGCAGAAAGATTTAGAAAGATTTAAAAAATTATAAATTTCCAGATGTATCTGTTTATATTTTCATAGGTAATGCAGATGTTGATGGAAGGAAATAAAGAAAGAACGCAAGAACCGACGGCGGCAAACAAAACATCGTCACGTTCACATGCCATCCTGCAAGTGAGTGAAAGTGTGAATCATATCTGCGTGTCGTACATACGTTCAATCCGTCTACCAATAGAGCAACAACGGGGACTATCAAAAGATTCCCACAGGGTCGGCATCACGAATGTTAATGTCTCTGTTTGCCTCATATTGTTAACGAGAACAAACACAGACATAAAATTTTGTTGCAGAGAGCTTTCTTGGACAGAACTAAACTTAAATTTTTGTTACCAAGGGCTTTCTAGGCAACAAGCAACTTGTTACTGAGAGTGATCTCAGTAACAAAATTTTGTTGCCTAGTGCTTTCTAGGTAACAATGTACATTTACTTCTTACCGAGATCATTCTCGGCAACAAGTTGCTTGTTTCCTAGAAAGCACTAGGGAACAAAATTTTGTTGCCAAGAATGATCTCAGTAACAAGAATTTATAATAAATAATAATAAATTATGCAAATGTTGCCTGGGTACTTGCCACAAATTCTTGTTACCGAGATCATTCTCTGCAACAAAATTTTGTTGCCTAGTGCTTTCTAGGCAACAAGCCGAGAGTAATCTCAGTAAATTTACAAAATTTTGTTGCCGAGAGCTTTCTCGATAACAAGTGTACTTGTTGCAGAGAAGGCTCTAGATAACAAAGTTTTATGTTCGAGTTTGTTCTCGGTAACAATATCAGGCTAACATCACGCTAACAGAGACAGAGACATTGCTGTTGGCGACACACCACATGAGAAACTGAAACCAATTGAACAGTCTTAAATTTATACTTTTGTTTTCTGTTTCCTCAACTCAATTCAACAGAATTCCCATGGCCATTAGATATAATTTTTGTGAACTTTTGTAGACATAAACAGACTAATTATATTGTCTCTAGTGTTAATGACCAAACCAGGCAGGATTCGGTGTCCAAAGAACTATAAACCATTTCCTTTTGCACAGTCCATTTCAGTTTCTCTCTTCACAACTCATTTCTCGCAGTGATTCGTTTGGAAACCAATACCTTTGCCCAGGCCTGTTAGAAGGGGGGGGGGGTAAACACTGAATGTTCTGAAAAGAAATTTATTCGGTTTGGTGCATTGTCCATTCTAGAAAAATGAAGGCACGCAGAATTCATACCAGAAGGAAATCTATTCTTGCATTTATCTTTATTTATGCTTGATCTACGTATGAGAGACGACATTCCTGTTGGCATAAGTTATTTTAAACACGTAACACACAGCGCAATGCAATTTAAGATTTCAATCATAATTTTAGATAGTGACTGAGATGTTCATGAATGCAGACGAAAACATACAGTTCATATCATTGGTTTAACACTGTACTCTTTAAATTTTTGTCCTATTTTTATACCAAGTTTTAATTTTTGTCAGGAACTTTGGTTTGAAAGATGAAGGAGTTACCTCACCAGTAAATAAATAGAAACGGAATCAGACCGTTTTTTTTCAATGTTTGGACTGTTGATTAAAACGCACTTGAATTTTTGAACTTTTATACTAACCTTTTAGATTAGTTGCACACATTCTGATGGCATTTGAAGTGATTAATAATCACTGATCAAAATACTGCAAAAATACTCAGAAATCAGTTTCTGCAAATATTGTGCTATTTCTATGGTTTGTCACTTGTGCTATTTCCAACTCATGTGTCCAAATTTTAGCAACTTTGAAAACTAAAGACGATATTGAGAACTGTTCCAACTTCAAAAATCGATTGTGCAGTATTTAAAACAATTAGCAGCGATTACAGTACAGTTCAAAGCCTGTTGTGCTTCTGACAGATTTTTCTTGTTCCTGTCTGCACCCCCGTCTTTTAAAAACGTACAAAATTGGCCTGATTTGTTTTAATGGACTTGCCATCTGGTTGTATTTTTGCCAGATCCTGACCTTTCTTGCCTGACCCGTGTTTTTCACTGGGCTTTGATCTCGGGTTTGGAGTTTCATTGCAGAGGGCTGAGCACACTTCTCACAACGGCCAATTCTTCCTGGGAGCTCTGTGATTGGTTGAAGCTATCTGGAGGTTCTCTGAAGTAAAGCTACGCAAATTATGCCTGTCACTTGGGATTCCTCTTTACAATGTTGAGGTAAAAACTTAGACACAAACTTTTCAGAAAGTATTTACACGTGTGACGCATTCTAAGTTGGTAGTCTCAGATAAATTGACAGTGTTACCAATGAAAATATAAAATGCCTCATCCAGATTTTACTTTCTCCGGCATATCAAATATTAACACTAGCGTTTCTATGATAGTTTGTTCTTTGCTGTGTTTTAATTATTTATCATCAATGTTGAGTATCATTCGAGAATTGCTATCCTTGGCAGTATCAAAGTATGGAACCCGTCAAAGACAGAAAGTGGGATGGTTCATCCTACCCCAGGGGGCGGGGTAAAAACAAAGCCCAAGTTACAACCATGTTGAGTGATAGACTACCAAGGGGTTAAGTGATTCTCAAAGTACTGCGGCTAATTAATGTCTTGCTAGAGATTGGCCGTAACATCAGTATTGCTTTACTACCATAGGCCACTGATGACCGCGTAAACAGTGTACTTTTGCTGGGAATTGCTTTAATGGAGCGTTGAGGTTTCTTGAGTGTTTACCTGGCCAGTACTCAACACAGCTTCTAACCAGCTTCTTATGATCAGGATCCCTTTGGAGTTAGTGTACATAGATACATGTATCCACTTCTCAGTTATTTACCTGGGAATTGTTTCACACAGGGGCTTTTAGGCTTAATTAAAAGGGCTTAGCAGCTGGATGTTACTTCGGACTTGTGCTGTGAATTGTGTCGGACTTTTGAGCAGTACTCAAATCCCGTCTTAACTCTCTGCAATTTGTACTGTTTACTTTGAAGAAGAGAGAGTTTAAAGGGTGAAGTTTTCAGGCAAGACTGAACTTTGAAGTGGTTGGAAAGTGATTACTGATCTCGACTGCAGTTTGTGACTGTGCGTAAGAGGGGAATCCAGTTGCCTGCAGAGCCAGGGTAATTGAGAAGCCTAGTAAATATGATGACGGACTTACACAGCTGCCGCTATTCGGCGGCCGATCACTGCGGCCCGATTTGTACCCCGGCTCCCTACGGCACCAGCCCCTGTCCTCCGCCTGCTGCCAGTCAGATTGCTACCACGGGAGCTGGTAGTGCTACCACGGCGATTATGGATATTAGTAACGCACACCCTGTCGTCCCACAACCCTTCTATCAACACGCAAATAACGATTTTAACCGTCCGTACATGCAGGACAGGACATCGGGACAATTCTCGGAAGGTTACTACCGCTCAGGACAACCGCCCATGCACGGACCACCATTTTACCCCTATCAAAATGGAAACAGTCAAGGGCAAGGTGGCTACCACCAAATGACGACCAAATCAGAACATGAAGACGTGTCTACCCCGCCATCAAGTCCAGGTATTAATGAGGACATGACGGACCCCGGCAGTCCCTCCAGCGCTAAAGACGAGAGGTGCTCCCCGGAGTCTAGCCCCCATGGTCACCACCACTGCCACGGACACGACGGTAATATCAAAGAGGAAGGGGTCGACGGAGACGTACCGCACGTTCTAGCTCCCGGATTTCACGGACCCACCCGTCGATGTCTCTTGTGGGCTTGCAAAGCCTGTAAGCGTAAGACAGTAGCCGTAGACCGCAGGAAAGCGGCTACAATGCGTGAACGCCGCAGACTTCGAAAAGTGAATGAGGCTTTTGAAATGCTGAAACGGAGAACCTGCCCAAATCCCAACCAACGTCTTCCGAAGGTCGAGATCCTCCGGAACGCAATCGACTACATCGAGAGTCTGGAGGAGCTGCTTCACGGGGCGAGGGGAGCGAGACAAGGCAACAGTGAAGACGGTGGAGCGGAGAGCGGCTCAGCTAGTTCTGGTTCCGATTACATGGTATGTAACTCTATGTTTTTTCCAAAGCGAAATGTTTTACAAAATCTATTAACTGTAAAAACTCACTCTGTTCGTTTCGGTTAACATGGAAATATTTATTTCTATCTCTTAATGCGATGAGTAACCGGTGACGTTAAATCATATGTGTATGTTGAAATCGTTCCATGTCACCCTGAATTCACGACGCAAAAGCCTTGAAAAGACACTGCAATGGCAGCAGAAAGTTTTTATTTCATAATTGTGGGTGAGTTTTTTATCATTGCATGACAACTGTCATAAATTGACACATATTTTTGTTCATTTTTTTCCATCATAAAAATTAGAATCTGGCCACGAAATCATTGTTAAAATAATCACTGTTTCATCGGATAACTTTCTTTCAATAAGGAAGAATAAATGCATGTTTGTAAGCGTCTTGAAACTTGAGAGTTTTGTGGTAGTCTTTCGTGGGTGACCCTTTTTTGCAGCAAAAATAACAAAATTCAGGCTGCTTCTCTGACAGTTCAATCTAAGTTCCTGGATTAACAGATGAAACTGTTTGTGCTCGACAATTTTATGGTCGTGGGACCCAGGCACTGTTAAAGATTTTTTAATCTTCCTTCTAAACACTGGATTTCAAAATTACTGATCGATACTTCCCACGACGTTACCGCTTCTGCAGTTGGCTAAATTGAAATAATATTGAATATACAGAATTTTCCTTCTCACAAAAGATAGCATCCCAGCCATTTTTATCCTGACCCTTCATCAAAATGTTATCTCCAGTGAAATAAAATATTTTTGTCTTGAAAATTGATGGTAAGAGACTGTGGTCGCAAACTTATCTACTTGAATTTCAAATTCAATTTTTTGGCAGTCCTGAAATTCCTATTTTGAGAAACTGAGCTCAAGGTTAAAAAAGACAAAAACGTTATACTTACATTTCATCATGTAATTCAGCAATTTCGATATATACAACAGTATAGTTTATACTGATGTAAAGAAATTTGTAAATATCAAAACAAAATGTGGGATGGGAATCAGAAAAATCAATAAAACAACTCTCTTTCATACTCACAAACCTACTCAGATAAAACATGTAAAGCCACAAAATATTTATGCCGACCCGATGGCAGAATATCCGAACCATTGCAAATCACACGATTTCAAGACAGATTCAAGACCAAACTATCAGTTTGATGAAAGCTGGCAACGATAAAATGTGCAATGTTTTAGTTTGATATTTGTGTAATAGAAGGAAACATTTTGTGCGAGATGGTAGGAGATGGAAGCCAGACATAGGACAGGGAGATCTGAGGCTTTCTTGAAGTTGAAGGTGAGATCATAGAGTATTAAAGTGGGAAGCTCTTTGGTGAGATCCTTCCAGCTTTTGATGAAGTGGGCCCCTGAGCTCCGTTCCGAAGTGCATGTTGAAGTTTCGTCTTTTTTTGTTTTACGTTTTTCTGAAAAGCAAGATCACAGCGATCTTGTTACTTCTCATCTAAAATTGTCCAAATAACTTTTTGAGGGAAAATGGAACAGAAACGTAGTGCATGCTGGTTGCATTCAGAAGGAATGAATGACTTACCGATTGTCAAAATTCAGAAAATATAAATTCCTTTATCAGAGTTTCAGTGGATAATGGTACAGTCAACAATTCCGAAGGACATTTAACTTGTAAATTCCAATAGTTGAAAAAATATTTTGAAATAACCAATATCCATGACTTAATCTACATTTTTACAGCTATTTATTTCATTTCCAGAATTTGAGAATTCACAATTCAGATGTCCTTCAAAATTGTTGAGTGTCACTCATCTGAACCTGATATTAGAATTGAACATTTTCAGGATTAGTATTCAATTTTGTCTTCGAAAGCGAAATCAACTGTCAGGCAGGAGTACCCCCTTATCCCCCCCCCCCCCCGGAACAGGACCAGTGACAGGACTGGGGTCCCCCCGCCCCAGGCAGGACCCGTGACAGGACTTTTGGCAGAACCAGCGACAGACTAGGGGTACCCCCTGGGCAGGAGCTGGGACAGGACTTTTGGCAAGACCAGTAACAGGACTATGGGCCACGCCCCCCTCCCCCCACTCCCCCACCCCCGTGGACAGACAGACACCTTCCCGCATCCTTCGGAATGTGGATGGTAATAAAACAAAAGATTTTCAGACGGACAAACCAAAATGAAAAACTACTATTTGGGAGCGTTAATTATCAAAAAACTCGGATTTTTACCTTTTCACAGTGGTGACATTAGGAGAAAATTGGGAATTAGGCACCAACCAATCAGTGGTGGTCTGCCACGCTACAACCCTGTTCACCAAATATGTAAGGGTGTGAAACAGAAGATTTAATTAACCTGTTTGAGAGGGACTTTGTTGTTCTAATTCAAAAGGAATCTCCTAATGTTCTGAAAATTTTCAATTGTCTAGTTGCTTCAGTCTAACTCTCTTGGATGTCTTGTGCTGGTATGATTAAGATTTTCGCTGAGAAATATTGAAAGGATTTTGTTTCTGTAACGTAGGATAAATATCCCTAATTCAACAATATTCATGTCGTGATATTTTAAAATCATAAATTATTGAAAATATGCGTTGGATGTGGTTTGCTAAACTATTCCAACCCACATACATGTATTGATCAATGATGTAGGTAAATCTAATATTGGCAATGCTCCACTAAAGGGACAAGGCCTCAGATAGTCTCAAGGCCAAGGTCTTAGCTTGAAAGCTAAATTAAGTTTACTTTTCGAGGGAGGTTGTGAACATTTACAAAAATTGTAAGGCAAAATTACCTTTAACATTTCCATGTGTAAAGAGTAAAATGCAGAACATTATCCGAAAATTATATACTAAAAGTCCTCTTCAACATTTGTTAGAAAGGGCAAAATAACATTTTACGAAGAATTGTATACTCAAATGCCCTTTAACATTTATTTAAAAGGTATAAAATAATATTATACGAACAATTGTATACTCAAGAGTTCATACAGAATATTATGTTACTATCAGTTTGATTAGGAGTGGACAAAAATGTTATTGTGTGGTATGGTATGTACGTTCTAGACGCAACTAAAGGTAAATGTGAGAAGAAAGGTTCAACGAACTTCAGATGTGAATTTCTCGTGCAGAGAGCGAAGGTGGGAAGCTGTCACATTTGATCGTCATGCTGCGCTTGATACAAGTCACTAAATTATCGAGGCCATAGCATTGATCCTTCATACGTACCCACATGCATTTGTATTGGTTGTACTTTTTGATGGTTCCGTCAAAAACATATTGGTGGTCTAAATTTTTCTTTACTCATCGGTACTCGTGAATTACACCCTCAACTACTTACCATTTGATATTAAAAAAAAATTAAATTATGTCTCAAACTTAAAAAGTTTGTGACTTAGTCAGAGGAGAGGGTTCATTATCTCGACCAAGACAGAGACTCTGTAAGAGTGATTCATATGAATTTTTGGCGTCTTACAAAAAGTTTTACATGTCTGTTTCTGTTGTTCAACGTTCTGATTTTAATTTTTGATGGAATACTATTCTGTGGCAGATCAAATATTCCCTACGTTCGGCAACTCTTTAAGACTCCAGTTTTTGTCAACATTTCTGAAAAATTGCATAAAAACTTTGGGTCATTGCTCCCTTAATTCTTGTCAGTTGAGTTGTTTGAACGTTAAAGGCATTGTGGATGAGAGAGTTTTGATAACTTGTTAGCAAGAAATTGATATAAATTTATTTAACGAAGCGTGATCGTGTTGTTTTAAAAACGGGTGCTAACATTCTGAGGAGGTCATCAACAATCGATTCCCATGGTACTGCTTGTAGCCGTAATTACGTTGAGTTTAGCCAGAACATACCCATCCTCGTGTACACGTGCCATTAATGTGCAGTTTACCCACAAACTATTAATCACAACGAAGAAGTTGTTAAATTCGAACCGATGCTTGAAGTGTCCAAACTAATTAAGCTTAAAGCTGACCACAACCAGAGTGCTTTAACACCAGATTGTGTAAAATTGTTCAATAGTAGTCAGAAAGAATTGCGCTAGATCTAACCTGGTGGCATTTGTTACATTGTAGAAGCAATTGTTTTGTTAAATTTAGTGGCTAAAATCCTTGTTCTCAAGAAACATTTTAGTGTTCGATAATTTCAACTTTCCATCAGTCATCTGATAGTATTGGTGAAGAAATGTGTGTCGTGGACTTATCAGTTTCCATTTTTGGTATAATAGGTCTTTGGCATACACGTATCTTCTCGGGACTTTCCAAAGGAATATTTCACACTCACCAGGTCTATTTTCGCCTTTTCGACGGTTTAAAAAATTACTGCATACGTTTAGCACTAAATTTTCACTCTTCACTGGCAAGTCATACATACTGTCATGATGCAAAAATGTCTTGAAGCCAGCCCAAAGAAAACCTACATCCAAGTGACAAAATTGTAAAGTGGAAGAAGATACAATTTGAGAGTACTCTTCGGATATTTTAAAAATGCAGTAGGATGACCCGGGCAAGAACTGAAAGGCGCCGGATGGATCAGCCTGTTCACTCTGTGATTTCCCCAGCATTAACAAGATCGCCAGCGCTGATTCTTACAGGAAATCCTGAATAATCAAAGGATACATACATGGTTTATAACAATTGCTAAACATTTGTACCTGGAAACCATTGCTTCAAGTGTACATACATATGGCTTCTATTTAATATTGCGCCAAACTCCGGCCAATTAGCAACGCATGGAAAGCTACTCTCCAGTTCTTGTGTGATCTATGCTCGTTTGAAGACTGGGAACTAAAAACGTTCCAACTGTGATTTCAAACACGACCAAAGATTAACTATCTCTCTTACTTTTTTAAAATATTTTACCTGCCTCTTGTTCTCGGTGGCTTCAAAATTATTTTGACAGTCAATATTTTTTATCGCAAAACACGGATCAAATTGTATCGTTACATAAACTGGCTTCGACTTGAATATGGTAACAAAATATTAGGGTTTCGTTTGAAAATTGAAATACATTAAGAGAATTCAAACAAGTAAATTGGATCAATTAGATTATTTCTGTTTGAAGAACTTTAATGAACAATCGGGGGATAGGTTTTTCGCGATCAGTAAAGTTGCCAGATCTTTGGTGTGAAATAAAATGTAATTTTAAGGTTCATCACATTTTGAATTTTACAAGTAAATGGCATTATAGGTGGTTGATACATACGAGAATGTATGAATGTTTCACACCAACAAAAGCAAAGAGAGGAATGCCAACTCCAGATCTGGCAGAAATGCTTATCGCGAAAAACCTGATAGCAGGACAATATAACTAGCAATTAATTTAAACCTTTTAAAAACAAACCAAAAAAACTACGGACCTAATACACAACACTTGCATGCACTGGTAGCCTCTGCCCCAAATGTTCTGAATCATCAAATTTGAAAGACACCTCCAGTTATGTTAAATTGTTTAGTTTGCACAAATATGTATTGTCTTCAACAGAAACAGGATATGCAAAGTAACCGAAACGTTCGTAGTCAGGTCACTCAGTTTGGCGATGAATATAGATTTACAAACTTTCCTGACAGACTCTTGTTCTCTTCATGCCAATTTAAGTTGTTTTCTTCATCCTTGGCACTGGTTCCTCACACACTTCTATGTTGGTCGAATATTTTTTGAAAAAAAATGGTAAGATTGAGCCCATTGTAGAGAGTACATAATTATTAACCAATATGACACGTAGTCACACGGTTCTCTGCACTACATCACTGACACTGAGTAACTTTTGGTAGGAAGAAGGTTACTGGTTCATATGAGTACATTCCTGCATCTGTGGATTAAAGAACTTCTTATCAATAGTGTCAAATTGGTTATCAACTATCGGAGGGGGCAGATATGCAGAAAATAATGATTTCTTGATGAAACTTTGATTTATAGAGCAGAGGGTAGATGCGAGACAACTTTTTCGTGCAGCCAAGATTAAACCAAAATGAGCTTCTTGTATCTAAATGAGTTACGCAAAACACAATGCGTAAAATTTGGCGCATAATACCTGTCAAAAATATCTACGCAAATGATTGACATGCCTACTAAGAAAAGGCTTGTAAAATAAAGTAGTTTTTTTTTTCTCATCCCAATGACTTCCTTCTTATTTTCCCTTCCTCCATCCCACAGGGTTAAGTAAGTGACAACAGGGAAGTCCAAATATCCTATGAATACTGAGCTTGGTGACGCCATGCTTTCAGAATGAAAGCACACGCACTTTTTCTACGGTATACCATTGGAAGCCAGTTGCAATAATGTTGAAATCTTTGAAGAAGAAAATAAACTAGCTGCAAATATTGTTCTGTCAACAATCCACTTTATCTCAAGAGGCGCTTCACTCGGGAAAAAATACACAAAGTGCTGAGAAAAAGTGATATGAATTAGGAGAAAACATTAAAGTACTCATTGTAAGCCAAAACATGTTTCAAGGCTTTCGGTTGATGATAGGCCCGCACTTAGTTTTGTTATGACATTGATGCAGAACTAAGTACGTTATGTTTCCAAACAGCCCAGCGGAAGGTACGCCCTTAACTATTTCAGTGTTTAACTGTTTACTCCAGTAATTGGTAATTCCAAATAATGAAGATTTTTGAGGGGAAATGTTCCCTGGTAGCTGGCATCAAAGAATATACTTTTGACATTTTACCGAAGTGCATTTTTATGAGCAAGTGAATAATCAGAATTCTGGGACATTTTCAGTACAGTTTGATGATTCAAAATCAACACCCTGAAAATTTGACTCGTCCTATTTTGTTAGTTTCTCCTTGGTCCTAATTTTGTCTTGTTGTACATTTATTTCCAATGGTATATCCAAATCCACTTCAAAGGCAAAAGAGTTAACATAAAGCTTGGAGCATTGAAGTTTTAAAGCTGTAGTGGATGAGGGATGGCCGAGACCAGTTGTTGTACAGATCGCTGGAGCCGTCCACATTCACACAAACATCTGGCTAATTCACTGGCCAAATCGGCTAAATGGACCTGATTACACAAAAATACCTGGCTACTTACTACAACGCTTTTCACCTACACAAATCTTGACGGTTATTTCATGAGGTCTATGGGGAACTTTGTGAATATGATCAAAGTGAATGTTATTCTATGTTTGACATAGAAATATCACATGGAATAAATTTTCTTCACATATTAACACCGTGTACCTGGCCCCGGTTTCTTTTGTAATAATTTGTTTTCGGCAAATGCGAATTATCAATCCGGCAAGCGAGATTACTTTTGGCACATTTAGAGCGAGTATCTTTGCCGTGTCTAGCAAAAACAATTACAGTAAAACGGGTTATTAAACAAAGTAGACATTTCCAGAAGATGTGGTGAAGTGACAGATGAGTGTAATTGAATAAATAATACTATATTACAATTTTGTTGTCACTTTTTTTTGCAGGGAATGAACGGTAATTATTACGGAGATCAGAAACTTCATCACTTCACCAACAACAATTTTCACCAAAACGGTAAGCATACTTATGCCTTCCTTTTCTTTTGTAATAATCTAATTTAAGTTTTCTTCATAATAATAATAATAATAATAATAATAGATCTCAGGTTCAAAATAAAACTGAAAAATAGTTGAAATGGATTATTATGATGAACTAGAATTTGCCAGGGACCGGATCTAATCTTGCGGACGAGCAAAACCCAAAAAAGTGCGTCACTGTTAACTTTCTATGCAATTACTGAGTAAAAGAGTGTTTTATTAGAACTTGATAGTAACGTTGAAGATTATGGCAACGATCAATAACTTGTTGAGATATTTGTTAGTTATTTTTGTTATCTGTTGATACGGCTGTATAGTTGCCTGATGAGAAATTCTGAAGATGGATAACTTAGCTAATGTAATGTTTCCTTCCCCACTGGCTAAACTTTTAACTCTTTCCATGCTACTCGTTTTGAAGAAAAGCGGAATCGCTGGTAGTACCAGTACATTCAAAAGATATATTTTGCGCTGATAATTGTCCCCGTTGTGCGACGTAAATGCGATTGATTTCAGAAAACAATTGACTTGTTTACGTGGTACAATCATTGGAAAGTAAAACTTATTTGAAATTTGTTCATGTTTATTAGCATTGTGTTCAATCGGATTTAAATCCCAATTCACTGAAGAAAATATTAGACGTCAATTTCAGAAGAGTCTTCAAGACTAGTAACGTATTTTTTTACTGTCTGTATTCTTAGCCATGTAATTGAGTCCCCTCACTATCTCAACGTTGGAAATTAATATTTCTGAACCAACGTTCCATAACTGCACAAATTAAATAAACTTTACGTATTATAAAAAGGTTTGTTTTATCTTCAAAACACCTCTTTCTTATCGGCGCGTAATATGTTGCGCTAACATTGCTTCCCCACCGGGTATGAGTAACATCTTTGGTGTTACTATACAAATGGTGCTAATCAGACGAAGGATGTGCACAGGGTATATTTCATAACCCTAGCCCGGTGGTATGCAGGGTACCCCAGAGGTGTTAGGGGCGGATTGAAGCTGCCATCCAGCAACTTCCGAGCGAAGCTTCATCATCTCTGGTGGCGAAATTCATGGGCATAATGGATGCGATGCAGTCATAGTGACGGCACTAGTCGAACAGTTCAAGACATGCTCCGAGGGAAAATCCGGCAAAAAAGTGTGTAAAATTAGCTCCAAATTGGTGGATATAAGCGGGGAATATCACCTAGGTCCAGGCAATTTGTTGCTTGTTTGGTACGGGTGGTCGCCCAATGTTCACCTAATTAGGTTCAATTATGGCCAAGGTGATTTGAATGGATCCGAGCTCATAAAAACAAGATGTCTCGGGATCAGAGGTGATGCTGCTATCTAGTTGTGATATTTATATAAGAACACAAAACCTGTAAGTTGCATTGAAGCAAGAAGCCAAAGATAACAGCGCATTTGTTGCAAAAATACACAAAGCCCAGTAGCTAGTGAAACTTCTCTGATTACTGAAACTATCAAGAGATGGTGTGTGAGCCTTTCCGCAGTAGCCCTCACATCCACTTAGTGCAAGTATGCTTTGAAAATAAACCATCACTGAGACTACAAAGACATTATTACCGTGGCTTCGCAAGGAGGTGTGTAAAATTATCAGTCAATCTAAGTAATGATTACTCATGATATGCTCAGATTAGTGTGGGGTCGTTATCTTGATGCTGAAACTTCCACATTGATTGTTAATTACCTTTTAATGAACTCCATGGGGTTAATTATCACCCCATTTGCCCACCCCTTTTGATCACATGTCCACTAAATGACGATTTATTAGTTTAGTCCAAGATATATGTTGATAGCTGATTGGATGTTTTCATCTTTACCCGTCGGATGTGTGAAAGAAGTTTGAGTTTTCTGGATAACACTACCCTTTCTGGAAATTACCAGAATGTAAATGCAGTAGCAAATAATCAAAGACTGGGGTAATTTAGGACTTAACCCGGCTGTACCCAAAGAAAATTGGTTATATGTAACTTTGTGTAAGCTGCCATCAAAATGGCATAAATTGTTAGCTATGAAGAAGCTCGGGTATGCTTTTCATCTGGGGTATTAGTACCTAACATATTGACTGCTTGGTTGGAAAGAGCAGGATATAAAGTTAAAGCAATGATTCTGGACCTACCACAACGATTTAATAAAACTAATTTTTTATCAGTAGCGCAACTCTGATGGGTACTCTTTTTGTACTCTCCGGAAAATTCTTTTAAACCTTTGTCTAAGACTTTAAGGTGTACTTTCCTGTTGATATTTTTTCTCACTACGATCCTTGGAAAGTTGCAGCTGTTAATACATTTCACTCCTCTCGCTCTCATCCACAACAAATTAATGAGCAGTTAAATGACTAAAGCATACCCCAGCTCCAAGATAACTTGTTGGTTCATAACTCAAGCAAACTGATGCATCTTTTGTATCATGTTATGAATCTAAGGCCTTGCTTATCTACATTTCTGTATGAAATCAGCAGATGCTAGGAGTCTGTGTGTAATATCTTTGACAGTGCATATTGATACCAAACAATTCAGTGAGCAACTTCATGGAACAGGACGAACACGCTTTATATATTTATCAAGACGACAAGAGAACAACACGTGCCTTTGTAAGGAGTCAAGATTTCTTTTTGAGCACTGGAGCAAGAATGAAGCTCAAGTTACAAATACAGTAGTACAAAATTCTACATGTACTGACCTCATGACACTTCAGTATGGAGGTACTTTAAGAACAAAAGCTCCTAATCATCTTACTTACTCTGCAATACCTGGACCAGTCCTACCGTAAATAACGAATTTCTCCAGGACCTGGTGAAAGAAGTCAGTGTATCATTTAAGCCGAGAAAGCTACTCGTCCTTCAGAGCCAGTAACTGGAAAAACAAGACGATAACCTACCGGTATACAGCTGTCTCCGCAGTAGATCACAGGGCCACAAAGACCCCCCCCCCTTTGAAATATATTTTTGGAGAAACAAAAGTTGGAAAGGATGTCAACAACCCCACCCCCTCCCCAAACAGACATAGGAAATTTGGGATTTGGTCATTTTTGAACTCAGAAACAAAAGTCTGAAAGCAGGCAACCCCCTACTAGACACAGGGAATATGGAATTTGGTCATTTTTGAACTCAAAAACAAAAGTTGGAAAGTAGATCAACAACCTCCCCCTCCCCTCCCCCAAACCAGACACAGGGAATTTCGGATTTGATCATTTTTTAACTCAAAAACAAAAATTGGAAAGTAAATCAGCAATCGCCCCATCCCGCCAAACACAGTGAATTTGGTCATCTTTGAAGTTGGAAAGTAGTCCAAATTCAAAATAGATAGTTTCCTGTGGAGGCTAAAAATTACCGTTTGGCGGGGGGGGGGGGGGCTTATTTGCTTATTCTCATCCACGTATGCGGGTAAGCAATAATTCAGTCGGGTCTGCCTCTGTGTGTCTGTCTGTCTATTCAGGCTTAAAATTAGGTTTTGAAAACTTTTCATTCTCACTTAGAAATTTCTCACCAAATTGTAGGAATTAACAGGACTTGTTGCAAAACGCAGACTTTTGGAGAAGCCGTGGATCAGGAGATCATAAAGTTTTATCCCACACAGTATGTCATGATTGACATGAGGTTATATAACACATAACTAAGGCAACAAACCAGTCATGCCAGATATCCACAGAACTTTGTAGTCAATATTTTCCAGAAAGAATAGAATGAACTTTTTCACTGCAGTGTCAGTACTGTTTCAACTACAAACGTGAAATTACTATCAGACTATTTCATTTTGCATCAGTTAAATTAGTATCAGACTATTTCATTTTGCATCAGTTACATTTTATTGTCTTTAAAGGATTAAAGAATTACAACTTGAAGATTCATAAGACGGACGATCTGCGTTGTACACATGCAATGGAAGTGGTCTGTCTCAACAAAGTCTACGAAAATTGAAAGAAAAATCTATTGACATGCTGTGACTCATTTATTTCAATTAGGCTAAGTGATGATACTTCCAAGCTTACTGAAAACTGACACAAGACCTTTAAAACTGTGTACTATTTACATACTGCTGCACACAGTGAGCTGCGAAAAGAAAACAAATGTCTTATATCACGTAAATATCAAGAATTTCATCTGAAAAAGTTCGAAATGCTTTAAAGGGCACAGTTGAATTTCTAGGCATCGGAAGCAATGTAGATGTCAACAGTAATTTGTTCACTGCTACAACTGACAGTTTCCATGCAATACAGAAACTTTCTGGGATTTAAGTGACTGCACTAAAAACTCAGGTTTTACTTTTTAGCCCATCTTTGTTTGCAGCACCAAGTTTGTTGCTTCCCTTCTACTGGTAGATTTTTTTAATGCGAACACTTTCTGCTTTCTGTGGCCATTGTCAGGCTGATACTGGTAGTTGACATACAGGAGGACGTACTTAGAAAACTTTTGCAAACTTTGAATATTATTTAATGAAAGATTTCACAATTTTACAATGAGAGCAATGGGGAAATTTAAGTATCAGGGCAGATCATCAATATCATGAACATTTCCAACAAAACAATAATTATAATTTGAAAGGGACGTTTCAACAGTCCACAAAATAATATATAACACGAGACGGTTCTTTGTAATGTGCTCTATTTAAAAACAGAAAATAAACACGTGAATAAACACGTAAATAAAGTGTGGCTTCCTGGATAAATCTGGAGTAAACTATTTAGATGGTGGTTGCACACTGTTCATGTAATCACTCCGCACAGGAATTGGTGAAGATGAGGTTTTACACGTTTGGTTCTGGTGGAAACATGTTTTCTATTTACTTTACATATGTTTGCCTCCCAGGAGTACTATGAAGTTTTTCCATCTCTGCCTCTGCCAACCTCTGCCTCTGCCACATTGTCTTAACCTCTGCCTCTGCCATTTGTTTTTTTACTTATTATTATGTTAAAT
>JBCAUG010032120.1:0-10216 GCA_038406175.1 Haplosyllis leylae
GTTTTGTGTACAGTTTTGGTCACTATTCCATGGGCAGGACCACTTAGTCTTATCGAATTCCATTCGAAAGACAATAACCTTGGTACAGGCCTTCCGCCGATAAGATCAGCTAGTTTGTAAAATCTAATGACAGGATTTCTCCACTGTACGTGGACTTGTGATGGACATACTTATTTTCACTTGTCTATGGCATCTACCATTAAATCACTCTGTCCCCAAATGTCTGCCGTCTTTCTATAAAAATCTGCTTGCATGATATCCAAAAACTGAAAATTTAAAGGTGTAGTCATTTCAGTTGACATAGCCCTAGTTGCCATAAAGAAAATTACGTCGCGGGCTTCTGACACGGCTACTTCAGGCAAATGCAACGGTGGTGTTCTAAAAAATAAAAATTAGCAGAAAAATTTACCCAGGAGGTACAAAGTTAGGTAATAACGGAGTTCTGCAATATTTTCATTTTTGAATGCTTAATTTCTAATATCAATTGTCATGAATTTGTCATGTTGAATGACGTAAAACAATAGAAAGAAAAAACACACCCAATGAAGGTGTCAATCAGCTTTTTAATGGGTGGACTTATTTCTATCTCGTGTGCTAGGTTTTCCACCTTCTCACAATGTACTTATGTACTGTGTACTTGCTAAGAAAATTTTAACCGATGTTTTCATAGCCCCTAGATGTGTGGTTGAAATTCACTAAAATTAATTTGCAAGAAATGCAACTTTGTTGAAAGAATGAAATGAAATTGGCCGAATATCAAAGAGTGAAAGAATTCCATTTGCTGGCTTGTATGGGTTGTTTCTAGTGTAGACACCAAGGGTAAATGTAAACATTATATCATCCTCAGAAGCATGGCTAATTATAATATACACCCCTCCAGGCACCCATCTGCGTATCCCTCCACGCAACCCTCTGCACACTGATTGGTCAAGGCTCCCCACCACAGCCAATCAGATTATGGGAATAGTTTGCTAATTAACATAAAACCCTGATTTTTTCCGCACCACCTCTTAAGAAAGTCTCAGCGTAGCCAGTTTAGATGAAATAGCTGACTCTGACGAGCCAGCAATGATTGACGATTCTTCGCAAGCATGTGATTAAATAAAGAAAATTACCAACAACCAGGTTACTGTCAGCTCATCCACTAACAGGGAGGAAATTTGTTGATCTTAATTTCTGTAAAAAAGAGTTTGTTATTGTTTGAGTTAACAACAAGTAAGGGTTTTTAGTGTCTGTATTATGAATGTTTGATTTTCTTACTTTGTTCAATGTTGAAATATCTGTGTCCACATATGCTGGAAACGTCGTTTAATTCCAATAATTTTGTTACTGGGTTTTAAAACAGACTTGATTAGAAATGTATCATTTATTTTCTTTCATAGAATAACTGTGACAACTATAATAACCATAATTCCCAGTCTGCACAGTAACAAGTAATATTAAAACTAGAATTTAATGTCCTTAGTGAACTCAATAATGTACGCCTACTCTTATTTTTGGCCGCATTTTTACTTAAATTCATTCCATTCGATACCATTGGGCTTAATCATGTCGTACTGCACAGCGTTATTCTCAAAACTCAACGTTTGATTTGCCTTTCTGTGTGTGTGGTTATCAAACAAACGTTGTAATAAAAATAAAATGCGATTTAACCTCCTTTCAAAACCCAAGACTCTTCCTGAAGTCTAAAATTGGACTCAGATTACGATTATGATTACGACTCAGATTACGATGCTCACCACTGAAAAATTACCAAAAAAGAAACAATGGAAGTTTAAAAAGATGTACTTAAAGTTGAGGAGGAACACAGCAAGCCACATTAAACAGTTTCTGCTGCCCAAGTGGTGCTTGTCCCTGACCCGTGGGTTTTCTTTCATTAGCCTGATATTGTTTTCTGCAACCTTCCAGTGACATTCAGGACTAGGCTATGAGCAAACTTCATTATTTCCGAATTAGGACTCCCATTGGAGCAGTTAGGGAATAAAAGCTTTCGTTCATTATCTGGTATTGTCTACAAACATAATGATGTACTTTAGCGACCTAAACCGAAACCAACGTGTGATGAACACCACGCCACGTAATTTGCCCGTAATTCTGGAAATTACGTGTGGTATTTTGAGAATCTCATAATGCCATAGCTGTAATGCAAATTATTTTGATGTTGTTTTCAATGTTAATGACAATGAAAGTTTTTTTACACATTTCTTGACACATTTCTTACTTTTTGTATGTTTACAAATGAGGTCAGTTTGGGGAATTTTCACGGGGAAATATCTGACCATGATTACAATGTCTGATAAACACACATGGGAATCTCAACTCAGTTTATTTTCAGTCGGTTGAAATCCCGAGGTTGATTAATTTGTCAGTAGTACAGTGTTCTGAATAACAATAAACTGACAAAAGAACATTTTTCACAGGTAGAAAAAAGCTCGTGGAAACTGGTAGAAAGATTAATATTTTGAAAATAGTTAAGGAAAATAAATCTACATGTAACTTCACAAACATTTATAGGTTAACACGGAGGTAATCGGAATCGATCAGCTCCGCTAGGAAAGGTTAGAAACAAAGCAAGTCATGTTCTGCTGAAGAAGAAATATCTTTTCACTTTCGCAGGCGATCAAATAGAAAAGTTAACCTGAGGAAATCTTTCTGCAGTTTACGACGTGATTGATGGCAGAGTCCAATTTTATTTACACATCAGTATTCTTTTCACGGTGTCACCAGAAACATCAAGTTGTGATCACAAGTCTTTTCGCAGAACCACAGTGATTACATTATGAGAGATGGGTGCAAACTTGATGAAAATATTTTGTGACAACGGAGTTGTCCTTGAATGACTTCTGCTGAGTTGTGACAAAACCTAAAAATAGTATGGTTACGAGGCATATTCTCCACGTCTGACAATAGATACATTCCTGGCTGTATTAGTAAAAATAATCTAATTTTTAAATTAAATTCGTTTAAGGAAAAACTCTCAACTTCGCTGCTTGCGCAAAGTGAAGAACATGTTTGAAAATTAAATGATTTAGGAACAGTTCCTCAGTTCATTTTTATGCGCAGTTTCGTTTCTTACCGAAACATCCTTTGAGTTTGGGCATTCCCTCCCCGAGTAAAGTTCAGAAAATACGTGTGATTAGAAATATCTTCAGCCTTTTACAATGGGTGTCTATGAGAAAACAGATTTTGGGGAATAAAAAATAAAGAAGACATTTGTCCCAAAAATAATATTGCATAAATATACTTCAAAATGGATAGATCCATTTAATGAAATTTTTAAAATATTTTGTGAGCAAATGTCCTCAATTTTGCACCATCAGTCAAAATATCTATTTCTTACAGATAACCATTGCAAAAAAGGCTTAACATATTTTCTTATCTCCTCAGAATCACACGTATTTTCGGAACTTTACTCATGGTGGATCCCTTCGAGATCAAGACAATGGAAGTTCTTTATTTTTATCTTTGGCGATCCCATTTTCTAAGAAACGTTTATTGGTAATAATGTCTGTCCTTATTTGTTCCTTTGTGAATGTAGCAACTGGAAATAATAAGGCAGATGAACGTTTATCCGACTTCCTCATAAAAGAGTACCACTTCATATTTGCCTTTCTTCAGAAGTTCATTGTCGATGGCAACATTTGACGACCTTTCACTACATTCATTACCCCTGAATCCCCGTGACTTCTTGAAAGTGCAATTAAAATTGTGTGGCTGTTGTACTGTCAGTTTGTGAAATAGACCAGTTTCTAACAGTAGCAGAAGGAAAAGTTACATCTCGATGTATTCAACTGTTGTCTAGAATCTATGGCAGATCAACTTTGTGCATTTTTTAGGCCAGAAATGGTCTGCTCCAAAGCAGAAAAAACTATTTTGCAGGCAATGAAAGGGAAGACTTGTCCGTCATTGTGTGAATTGCCAGATATTTGATATTAAGAGGTTTTTGAGGAATTTTTGGACCCAATTCAATAACTTGTGGCTCCAATTAACATACGAAAAATTTTCAATTCTCCACAGTAAGTTTTTTTTTGTTTCTAGCAACTTTAGTTTAAATTCGCATTTTCTTGTTAACGTCAGTTTCAATGTTGTTCACTTTGATCTCGCAGCCAGTTAAAAAAAAGGGAAAACTGATTTGAACTATTTATTGTTTGGAAAACATTTTTTAAAACTATTTGTTGTTATCTACTATTCATTTTTCGACCATTATTGAAAATTTACGTGCGATTTATGTTCAAAGCTGGGAACTGAGTTTTCTGTCAATATTTTCAATATAAAACAATTTATCATCTTCTGTTCATTATTCAACCATTATTGAAAATTTATGTGCGATTTATCTACAAAGCTGGAAACTGAGTTTTCTATCGACATTTTCAATCTAAAACAATTTGTAACGTTCCACAAGACACAAGTTGCATGCATATTTCTTCACACGATATAAGTCTAAAGTCTGTCTGTCTGTCTGTCTTTGCGCCGATTGCCAGTTTGTGGTATGACGCCAGTTTCATATTGTCTCCACTCTCTGTTGTCTCTGTCTTAAATAAATGAAAAAAAAAAGAACTTTACGGCAGCGTCGAGTGAACTTCATTTCTCAAATCAGTATTCTTCCCCAAATTTCGGAAGGAATTTGTTCTTTAACATGCTTAATGTCAGTGATTTATAAGGATTAATCAGGTATTCTTGTTACGAATCTAATTTTTCAGCTCGCGTACACGAAATCAGTCTCAACCTGCACGAAACAACCCTTTACAACAACACTTCTGTGTCTTCGCGCTCAACCTGTCCATTCAGCAGCACTTTCATCTCCACTTCTCGCGCTTTGTTTCGTAAAGCTGTCTTGGGCATCGCATTTCTCAGTTTCTTTCTGAACAGATTCATATTGTTTGCTTCAGTGTAGGTGTATATCTTGATGAAGTCTCTCATTTCATCAGGAAGGTCGGAAACAGTGACATCATCCATCAGTATGAGGATGATGAATTTTGGACGACCTTCAATGGCTTGTACGTGACCAAGACTGAACTCTTTCCTACACCAATTAGAGTTGATGTAGTTTCTAAAATGCCAAAGGTTAACTTTTTGTCATTAGTGCAAAAATATGCCTAAAGATAACAATTATGAAATCATTACAAGCTGTTCCTATCAATTGCTATTTTGCAATAAACGAATAGGCTCTCTTGTCCCAGTGATTGTTGTGGTTTTTGTGAAAGTACCTTCAAATATCCGAGGAGCTGATTGACCTGAGCAATACAATAGCAACAGCTAGTAATGTAATCTAAAGAGTAAATAATCCATATTTTAACATGTTTGTTCCCATTATACTGTGGGAATTCCATTCGTGCGTGTTCATATTAACCATTGGAGGCATAGGTGCGATGGTTTTCAAGGCTTATCAGCCGAAGATGGGGCAATGCTGGCTTAAGTGTTGAAGTTGATTGACATCTGTTGAGTTATTTTGATCAGTTACAAAGCAAATTGGACCAAATATGTTTATCTGATCCCTCCCTTTACTGAATAACAACAATTTACTCTGACCAACTTTTGAAGAGTACTATGCTTTGACAATTGTGAAATATTTTGGTCATTTGAATTTTGTTGCACAGCTGTACCTGGTTATGACAGCGATCATTCTTCTACTATGTTTCATGGCAGTGCTGATGTTGTCCAAAATTTTATATCCCACTTCAAAATCCCTGTCGTGCAAGCACACCTTATATCCAAGCTCATCGGGTTCCAAATACTCTATCACCTCTTCCATCACCCACTCGAAGTCTAAATTGCTAAAATGTGAAGAATTTTAAGAAGTAATTGTGATTCCATATTCTGTTACAGCAGACAAAATAACAAAACAACAAAGAAACCACAACAATGGAAGGTAGGTTCTTTGTCTTGTACGTTTTCTACATCATATTGAATGCTGAAACGCGCGTTTACCTATAATTAATAAACGCATCATATTCCATTTCTTGGATATTTTCCACCTCGTTCTCTTTGAATTTATCACCTATTTTTTGGCGTAATAGCCGTCTTCTTGTCCTCCGTTTTCTCAACACGATGCCAACTGTTACTGCCACGAACAAAGCAGATGGTATAACCATAACTAAAATACAAAACATAAAGAGTAAGTGCATTGAAAATTTTTGATACGGAAATTCAATTGCATGAGAGGTTCCTTTGACTCTAGAATATTGCAAACGATCCTGAGATATTCTTACTCGAAATCGTCCACATCGGAAACTTGTAAACACAACCTAAGTTTTCCCCGTCCATCTGTATTACAGGAATCCGGGTTCCATCTGGCAACTGACACCGCACTTTGTCGTAGTCTTTTACAATGTTACTATTATTGACGATCCAGTCTCTGATAAATATATTATTACACTGACATTTCAATTCATTGCCTGCCATCCATATTTCTTTTAAGGTTGTCAGTTGTGCGAGATTCTTTGGTAGAGAATTTATTTTGTTGTGTGAAATGTCTAGTGATGACAGTCGCTTCGCATTGACCGTAAAACTGTCAATGAGCTCCCGAATTTTGTTGGAACTTGCATTTATTTTGGTTAAATGTTTCTGATCAACGATTTTTTCATCGAGAAAGGCAATAGAGTTTCCTGATATACTCAGCCAGTTCATTATTGGTCGTAGCGATGCAGGTAGGTACTTCAGGCTCGAATTTGTACAATCACCCACATACACCTGATCAATGTAGTTGTAGTAACATAGGCAGCCCCTTTTGCACGATTCAGGGTAACGCTCTACAGAGAGAAATTTTGATCAAATTCCTTAGTAGTTTCTAAACTTATGAAAGTGGTTGAAAGAACGTTGATGATTATTTCACTGATCGGTTAGGAGGATATGTGAAAAGTGAAGAAACTGTTAGTAATATTTAAAGTAGTGGTGAACATTTAAAAACAGAATTAACTGCTTACCTACAGTAAAATTTGAAATGTAGCTTCTGTCTCTCAAGCAAACATCTGATTGTGGAATCTTCGTCTGGTGGAGGGAATAAATTTGTTCTAGGGTCAGATGACTATGTCCGTGAATAGCTAGGGAGCAAGGGTGGTTCTCAGAGATGTTACTAAATAATACAAACTCCATCGTTCCAACAGACCTGCTATCAAGATGACATCATTGCCAGCTGATTCAGCAAAGTTCTTTTTGAATTTCAGGACTTTGCCGACCAAATTAGACTTTTTATCAACTATCAGAAAGCCTCCTGTATTTCCCGCAGAGTTTCCGCTTGCATCCACGTTATAAAGTTCCAAATTTGAATATATTCTGACTACGTTACTTGGTGAAGAATTAACCACTATACCACCACCGTCTGCCGAAGCTCGATTGTCTGTTAGAGTGACAAAATTCAAAGTGTTGTTCGACAATTTTCTAAGAACAACGCCCCACCGCTCTTCCCTGCGGTATTTTGGATCGTCGTACGATTGGAGAACACGACTTTGGCCCCGACCATAGCGGAAACTCATCCCATGCTATCTGCATGATTGTTTGTAAAAGAACAGTCAAAAAACCGTACTGACTGGTTTGGAAATGTTGTAGGAATGTAAGAAGGAACAACGTACACCACTCCTCCATTCTGTAATGCAAGATTAGAAGAGAATTTGCTTCTTATTACATCAATAATTGTACTGTGCTCATTTGACACACAGAGACATCAACCCAAATTTGCAATATTATTGCAAAAATCTGTGTCCAAGATGGTCACTTTACTATTTTTAATAATGCCATTGCATTCATGATACTTTGCAGCTGAATTATTTACGAAAATAGAATTGGAAACAGTCATGTTGCACTCCTCCGCGTGAATTGTTTCGCCTTCATTATTCCACATAGTGACATTCTCCACAGACATAACGCCAAAACAATTTATGATTCCCACGTTGCCCCCTATCCTATTTCCGACAAAGATTGTGTTCTTGAGCCTCATTGTACCTATCGTCACAGACACACAAGAGCTGAATATTGCCAGTTGAGTTTTGTCAACAGTATTGTTCTCAAACACTGTTGGTAATGACTGTTTCTGAATTTTTCCCCATATTTATGATTTTTATGACCTTGTTTTCCTTGAAAACACAGTCGGTAATGTTAATAAGGGTTCTTGTTTCGTGCGATTCGGTCTTTCGATAACTCTTAAAGTTATTTTTTTTAAAATAAGATGAGGAGATATCAGTGTCACAGTTTTTCAGCAGCATCAAGGTCGCGGTATTGTTGAGGAGAGTGACATTTTTAATGGACATGACTCCGTTTGTGCATCTAAAAATAAAATGCCGTGCATCAGTTAGAACAAAATGACCGTTTCCTATGAAAGCCGTGTTTTGAATTTTTGCAGTTCCTTCAGGCTGTGCCTTAACACTAGTCCGCTCGTCAATGACGAGTGGAAATGGACCTCGGACTAGTGAACCTTGAGGGCTACTAGTCCTGTTTGACAAGTGCAAATCTGCAGCTTTAGTAGTGAATTTCGATATCCTAGTTTCAACATTTTTCTGGCCTCGCTTCACTCAACATAAATATCACCCATTCAGAGTGTCAGTGGTCACATGAAAAGGACTTATGTCTTCTAAATTTTTTAAAAAGAAAACGTGGCAACCCTAATAATCCTAGTACAAATGCAGTTATGCAGTTCAATATAGATATCAAACACAAACAACAGTTACTATTATTTATGCTTTTGATTAAACATTCGAAGGACAAGTAGAATTTCTGAAGGACTAGTACATTTCAAGATCGACTAGTCCCGTTTGACTAGTGGAATCAAAATGTTAAGTCACAGTCTGTCCTTTAACATGGATGCAACTAAATAATAGGTCTCCCTCATTGTTCCAAAAGCTAGAGTTATGGAAGAGGCATCCATTCGTCATCCAAAAATATGACATGTTTGTCATAAGACTCTTTGTTTCCAGCGAAATTGGAGTTATTTACAATTAATGTTGATGATTCCAGATGTAAAATATTTTCTTTTGGAGCAAAACGAACGTCATAGTCATTTCCATCGTTTTTCCTCAATGTTTGAGCTGATAATGGCATCTGTCGAACGTGCAGATGTGACAAGACCGAGTTCCAGATAGCGATGGTCGATACGATTCCGTGAATGTGGCATGGTAACATTGCATGTGTCGAACTGCAGCAGCGGAAGAGCGGAACTCTCATGGAAAAGGCTGTTGTTGATATCCAGAAGACTATTTTTGCAGTGAAAAGCCGAGAATTTTGGTGGATATAGCAAATTTTGGAAAACTGTCGATGATACCGTTACATTCGTTGTGTCGATTACGATAAATGACTTTCTAATGGCGCTGTTCTCAAAGGTGCATTTGTCTATGATAACCGGCCTTTTACTGATTGAATTTAACGTAGAACTTATGACTAGTCCTGCTTCTCAAAATGTGCTACTCAAAACTTTAACGGAAAAAACTGATTGTCCAATTCAATGCTCACTTTCTGCATTGTAGTATTTTAAATAATAAATTCAAAGCTGGTCATCTCTCCGAGAGGTTTTACGCAGATGTGATAGCTTTGGCAACTGCCCAAGCGAGGAGAAAGACTCGTGTCAACCACATATGTACTAGAATTGACAAAGATGATCAGTTGTATTTGGTTCAGTATCTTGAAATACTCATTCATAGTAACGTTCAATATTTTTGCCATGTTCCGTCGAGAGTGGTCTTGGCCTATTCTGCAAGATTCGTTCACCAAAATGACATAGACATCTTTAGCCCTGCACACGCTGTCGTAAGTAAGGAGTATACCTCCGCATTCCCTTCGTCTGATAGTTCAAATAATCTTGCGCTTACGAAATCTTTAACCCAAGTGCAGAGATCATCAATCTGAGATGTATTAACAGTGAAATATTGACAGCCTAACCAATAATATATCCAAATGGCATCAATTTCATCCAGTACTTCTTTCGACCATCTGACCTTAATCATTTCCCATTTATTAACTAACTCGGACATATTTGTCTGAATTACCTCTGTGACATTGTTTCGGGATGGTTTTACACTGTGAAGTAAGTACCCCAATGAAGCACAGGCAGGGTTCCCACATTACCTGGAAAACCTTGAAAAATGAGAGTACACCTGGAAAACCAGGAAAAATCATGGAATTTTGCCAAAAATAATACAAATCATGGAAAAAGCACATAAAACCTGGAAAAATATTTTATTGAAGGTAAAAAAGTGGTTAGCAACTGTGATTATAATGAGCACAATATGAT
>JBCAUG010032131.1:0-10215 GCA_038406175.1 Haplosyllis leylae
AGTATTTTTAAACTATTTTTATTTTCCAAAATCATTACTCTTTTACATGGACGGACAAATGTGATCACACTTTTCAGGAAAAAGGTTATTAGCTATTTTTAGATACAATATTTTCAGTCCTCCTACCAAGCTTACAACTCTTCACTTTGGCCAAAAGTGGGCATGGCACTTAAAACAGGGATTAGATCTAGACCTGCAGCTACAGCTTAGATCTAGATCTAACAGCTACAGATTAGATCTAGACCTGTGGTTGTAGCTTAGATCTAGATTTAACAGCCCCAGACAAGATCTAGATCTAACAGCCATGGATTAGATCTAGACATGCAGCTGTGGCTTAGATCTAGATCTAATGACAATGGATTAGATCTAGATCGAATGGTCACAGCTTACATCTAGATCTCTTTGCTGCAGATTAGATCTGGACCTGTGGCTGTGGTTTAGATCTAGATCAAATGGCCATGGATTACATCTAGACCTGCAATGCAGCTGCAGGTTTAGATCTAATCCATGGCTGTTAGATCTAGATCTAATGGCCACAGGTCTAGGTCTAATCTGCAGCCATTAGATCTAGATCTAAGCCACTGCTACAGGTCTAGATCTAATCTCCAGCCATTAGATCTAGATCTTTGCTGCAACTGCAGATCTAGATCTAATCTGTGGCCATTAGATCTAGATCTAAGTTGCACCTGCAGGTCTAGATCTAATACACAGCTTAGATCTACATCTAATGGCCTTGGATTAGATCTAAACCTGCAGCCATAGCTTAGATCTAGATCTAACAGTCATGAATTAGATCTAGACCTGCAATCACAGCTTAGATCTAGATCTAATAGCCATGGATTAGATATAGAACTGTGGCCAAAGCTTAGATCTAGATCTAACAGCTACAGATTAGATCTAGACCTGCAACCACAGCTTAGATCTAGATCTAATGGCTACAGATTAGATCTGCAGCCATAGCTTAGATCTAGACCTGATACATAATTTGTATATAGATCTGATGCAAATATGTTTGTTATTGGCAGGCTACAACATTAATGTAAAAAACAGAAATATTTGTTTGCGGCTTACACTGCATTGATAGAATATCCCATTGTGATGGGAAAAGGGTTAATTCATTGAAATTGACCAAAATCTCAAAATATTGGATTAGCACAAACGAGTGAGCTGCCTCCACCGGTCAGTGACAAGGATGTAATAATCAGTCTGTACTCGTATTGAAATGAAAATGACCGAGTTCTTGTACATCCGTGCTCTGGGCGTCACAGACACTTCGTTTCTTTAGGTTTTGTTGAATGGTCATATTTGGCAATGTTGGCATTCTTAGGCTTATTACTTTGTTAATATGTGAGAATTAATCTGAAGATAATGTATTATCTTATTTAAGATAAAGGAAATGAGGTGTTGAAAGTAATGTCGATGTGGTGTTGTTGGCTTTTAGGAAGAACTGAGCAAGGTTGGACGAATTTGACGGAGTATTTTTAGCTTACTTGTAAGCCCAACACTTAAGATAGAAGCAAACAGTTTCAAGGAATGGATTAAAGTTTTAATCGAATTTATTGCACAAAAATCTATTAGCAATCTAAGTTTGTTTGAAAGTAGCCGAGTTAATCATAAAATTCATCCAAATCTATCGACTTTTTTGGTGGGGTTTCACAAAGTTGGTAATATTGACATCAAAGGCTTTTCCAAGTGATACTGAAAATCTTCTGCAAAACAAATTTGGCTCTAGTTGTATTTGATCTAGGAATCTCTTGTATGCGAGACCACCGCTCTTCCAACTGACCTATTGACAATCTGCTGGTTAGGGGACCTTTAAACTATTGATCTAATTAAAACACCAATTAACATTTTTGACTTCAATGATTAAACTGAAATAAGAAGGGCACGACTATATGAGGGTCTTACGCTTTGAGACTCGCAAGTCCTCTATAGCTCAGAGTATCAATCTCATGGATCGTGGAGTATTGTGGGCAAAGCATTGATACATTCAATGGATTAGTAAAGCTCATTAAGACAGATGCATTTCCTATGTCTCAAAAAATACATCAGATAAATAGAACAACAATGGAAAATCCTTCCTGACGAACCAAGAAAACTTATGTATAAAATCACGAAGGGGAACATATTCTTACGTAGTAATATGTAAGATATCACACAAGAAAGACATGAAACGCTCATCTCATTTCAAAGGTAATTGTCAGACGACTCATTTAATATGGATGATTTAATGACAATATTGCCGACATGCAAAGCGTAAAAAGAGTAAATTTTGTCAATCATTCCCTTTCGCAGAAGAGATCCAATCTTGCACTTGTATTACATGCAGGGTGAAATAAGCCCAACACATAATAGATACAGGAAAATAAGTCTCTACTAGCAAAAAATAAACACATCTTTGATTGAGTGCGATTCAAATGTATTCCCAAATTCTGGATGAAAACTTATTTCTCTCGGATTCCCTGCCGTTAAACGGACCATATTGTAATTTGATAGGAATCTGTCATAATAAAATTCAGCGTGGAATTGTTCTCGACTACCTTTTTGCAGGATCCAATGTATCTCACAACTAAAATAGATCAGTCGCAATCTTATTTGTAGTCTTGTGTCCAGTTACCATCATTTTAGTAAATTGCAGAAGAAAATAAACAAAGTGTTAAATATCTTCTGCATTATTAATAAGGTGCCACCTGGACTGGGTTGAAGATGTCCTCATAACATCTCAAGTCTGAAATTGTCCATACATTTTCATTATCGATAGGACCAGGGGGCAAACCATCCTTGATGAATCTGAAGTGTGTGAGAAGTTTCATTTCAAGGGAGGGGAGCTATCTTTGCCAAATTTGAAGTCCAAAATTTCCATGACAAGTTTTCATTTTCAATGGGGCCTGCAAGGGAGCCAATACAAGATGTCCCGCCATCTTAATCAGCAATTTATGAGGGCCCGTTTACACCAAGCACCAGCGTCAATACTGCGATGATGCTTGCGACATAGCTCTCATTGAAAAAGATGGAGTCACTCCAAAATGGCTTGCAACCCCATTCTGGAGTGACTCTATTTGTTTCCATTAATTCCAATGACATCCATGTTGCAAGCGTGACTGCAGCGTTGACGTTGACTCTCAGTGTAAGCGGGCCCTAAGCATTCAACAAAAAAGATGCCGCCAGTTTGACGTAATTGGAAGTCTGAACAAATTACAAGAACAGAATCATTTTTCTTGGAACTATTTCACAGGAGTAAGGTGACCATGATCGTCCCCTTTCCTTTACTCCTTGCATAAGTTAAAAATTGACAAAAATGTACAAATAAAACTCTAGCTACTCCAAAAATATTCTAGGAATGTTATTTCTTGGTCATTCCCTGGAGGTTACATAATTAAATAATAAGTTGAAATGCGTCAGTAAATACATCAATCTTCAAATTGCTAGCTGACATGCTATCGTGTGATCAGTCTACATTTTGCATCGCTTTTCTCGGTACTTTCTCTCATTGCAAACTCACAGCAAAGAAAGTAAAGTTTTTTCTCATTTGTCTTTGTCAGAAAACAAAACTGTGAACATAGAAAGGCTGTTTTCTCAAGTGTAAATATTTTCAATACGTATTACAGTTATTAGACAAAATAAGGTTGTACTCATTAATTTGTATTTTAGAGTGTAAATATGATCAATTGAAAAAGTTCTTATTGATTTTATCCCTTTTTATGTCATTTCTGAGAGAGTTTGTGTATTTACATATATAGCTTAGTGATATTCTTTTCAATATTCTACCCAAGGTCTAATGTGTCTCTGATTTAAACTATTTGCATTCAAATACACCTTAGGAACCTCAGTAATTTTTTCCTTTTGCAGTAAGTTCAGCCCATTAAGGTAAGTGGGTGGATGCTTTCAGGACCTCATTTTCAAAAAATTTGTTTCAAAATTCCACAAATGGTATTATTTCACCACCCTGTCTGAAAGTCATTACAAAGTTTGGAAGATGTTGATATGCAGACAAATACTTGTTAAGGCTAATTTGGAAAAGAATAGAGAAGTTCAGTTTTTCTTTACCAAGTCCTTCTTTTAACTGAAAATATGTCAGTCAGTTCTCACTACTGTCCAAAAACTGGTTCATACCAGTTTAAACTGATCGCCAAATTCTGACCATGAGTTACTAAATTCTGATTAATTTGACCAAACTGATATATAACTGTTGTGAGCTGCATGGCCAACAAACTGAAATGCTCATTGAAAGGCCAGGGTTCAAATTTGAAATCTCTTTAAAACGTCAAAATTATTTAAGCTCTAATGAAAACAAGAAAACATTTGACCCAAAATTTAGTACTTAATTTTTATTTACCAGAATAAGGTTTAGATAAGTTTTACCACCTAAATTCGACATAGAAAGGAATTACCCAATTAACTCATAATAAATGTATGGTATGGTTATCACTGTTGTGAATGTTGTTGAATTAGAAATAGTTTCAAATCATTATATTGTTGAATTGAGCACTGCTAAATGTTCAAAATGTATGTTGTTAAGAATTACATCAAAGCACATCGCAAAACAGTTGAGTTTTCCTAAATTACTTTCACTGAATTCAGCGAATTCAGTGAATCAAGACAAAATCCAGAAATAGTATGGCTACCAGAGACACTCCACAACTGACAATAGATACATTTCTAGATGCAGTGGTAAAAAAAAATATTTCCATTACTGTATCCAGGATGGTATCTATTCACAGTGGTGAATCACAATGGATATCTAACCAGAGGTAGTAATGAAGATATGCATTCTATTATTATGAATGGTAATGTATCTGTTATCTGTTTGGTAATACTTTTGGTAACCATACCATTCTTGGATTTTGTCATGTTTTACTGAATTCGCTGAATTCAGTGAAATTTCATTTAGGAAAAACTCAAATAGTTTGTTAAATTTTGTGGTGAAAATTCAGTTTACACTGTCATCTAGTCAATCCTTTAAAACAGTTGTTTTCCCAATAGCTGAACTATCTTCATGGAAACACTCTCCTTTAATTTGATTCATTCGTTCAGTTATTTCATTCGCTCATTCATTTTGCCCCGAATTCGAAAAGATTAAGATTTTTTTAAAACAAAAATTTGGGGACATAAGTCCCTTTCGTGGGGCCACTGATACCACTGTTTTGGACTTCTGGTGATGTCTGCCCTGGGTTTCAAAGCCAAGGTGGATTTCTTGCTTGCATGCTTTCTTACCTGCGTGCTATTCCTCAGATTCACCTCTGGTTAGCATGGCAGCTAAGCCTTTTTAATCCACATACTTGTGTTGACAGGCATTGGTGGAGGTTCGGGGCTCGAACCCATGACCATCCGTGTGGCGAGCACAGTGCTGTAAACCATTTGGCCACTTTGGCTCGGCTACGATTAGGATTTTTATGGCAATAAGATACTGATCACTTTCTTCTTTCAGCACATACATACTTTTCCCCGAGTTTTCTTCGGATTTTTACTGTAAGGTAGGAAACTACTTCTAAAGCATTACCTCAAATACTGAATGGTCTAAACAGGATGAAATAATCAGACAAACGAATCAGGAACACCAAAATATTCCTTCCTCTGTCCAAAAAAAAAACCGACCAAGATATGTAAAAGTTCCATCAATAGAGACACGTAAAATTCTTGTTCTTAATTCCAACATTGGCAAGAGTGATTTTTTTTGTTATTTTCGTATTTTAGTTTGGGAATCCTTACAAGCAGAGGTTGAGATACGACGCACCCAAAAACATAATCGACAGTGAAATCGAGTATGTTTAAAAATATTCATTTTTCGTAACATACTCAATTTCACCGTTGATTATGTTTTATGCTTCGGTACTGCAGGATACCAAACATACTCGACAGTTGAATCGAGTATGTTACGAAAAATGAATATTTTTAAACATACTCGATTTCACTGTCGATTATGTTATTTTCGTCTATATCTCAACTTCAACCTAAGTTATTACTGTGGAAGAGTGTGACTTATGGTAAAGGGAATAGTAATGTCAGATATATCATTTTTTGTGTTGTTGGTTAAATTACTAAGACAGAACTGCAATAAATTCTTGAATTTGATATTGATGAATTCTATCAATAACTGTGATATGATAAAAGGTTCATCATGAGAAATAGGGTGTGTAACAAATAAACTTCTTTCATAGATCTGTAAATTTTGAACTCAAAAGCGTCAGCAAAAGGACGTTGAGCATTTATTTCATTCGATGTTTTGATCGTCACGCTTGGCTGAAATCATATGTTTTTACGCTAGATTTGCCAGAGATATTTTTCGGATGGCTTCCTTAAGCTCTGTTGACACGTAACGTCACCGTGCCCGTCTCCGTTAGAGTCACCTTCCACATTGTGGCAATGGTGACGGATACTTTGCATGACCCATTCTGCCCTTTGGAGTACCTGTCAAAGAGATCGAAGGAGCCGCTCACAGAAACAATGGCGTTGACGGTAGATCTACGTGTGAACAGGCCTTTAGGATCTGTTTGTCCATGATGAACTAAGCGCTGCCGAAGATAAAGGTGAAATCTCTTTTTGATGTTTGCTGTCATAGACCATGCAAGATAGAATCTCAGAATTGCACCTTCACCTCAGCTCAATGTAAATGAGCCTTAAAACCCATTTATTACCGATGCCGCCTTCGCAATCGGAATCGCTTAACGTAAACGAACTGTAAGATTCCTTTACGTGTTACTTCGAAAGAGCACATTTTATTCAAACAAATATTTCCTTTCATCGTGAAACATTTTTCTTTGCCCAAATATTCACCCGTGGATTAACCGAGGGAGTAAAATTATCACGTGACATTCAACACGTTTCTACACAATGACCAATTTATTCGACGTTTTCACAAACACACAAAACTGTCAATTTTGGCAATATTGACATCAGAGGTTTTACAAGTGAGAATAAAAAATCCAGCAATAAAATTTTACCCAGTGAGTATTGAACCTGGGACATCAGCCATTTGGATCTGATACTCCCCTTTCTGAGCTATTGAGGCATGTGTTACTTGGGATGTCTTTAAATTGTCTTTTTTCCTGCACCACTTGAATCTTGTATACTTAGATCATTTTGTTAGAACTTTTGGAGCATGACCATATAAATATATTACAGATCACCCGAGTAACAATTACATAAAAAATATCCATCACCGGAGATCCCTGTAATCCCTTTACTGGTTTGGAACTAATACAGTTCAGGATTTAAGTAAATTTGACATTCCATAGTCCGAAAGAAATAAAAATGTATTCTTAACAAAATATTCTGTCCTGCCAGTTTATGTTATTTTTGTAATTGGCAGATTAGGCTCAATTGCAGAGTAGGAATTATTCCATATTTCTTGGATTGTAATCGGGTATTTGTATTACCGAGGCAGAATTGCATTATTTTTCTTGGATTGTATTCGGGTATATTCTACAGACAGAATTGTATTTTTTTCTTGAATTGTATTTGGACAGATTGCACAAACAAATATGCATACATTTCTTGGATTATTATTAATCAATTCTATAATATACTTCCTTTACTTTCTTTTCCTTTGCTTAATTTTACTGTTTCAGGACATATTTACCTTCATATCCCGACATATTTACTTTCCTGTTTCAGAGACAAGGTTTCCTGGTCAATCGATTTACTCTTTACTGTTTTAGAACCACACTTGCAGTTTTGACTGATATTTCACTTTTACTGTTTCAGGACTACTCTCTGATCAACCGATTTACACTTTACTGGTTTAGAACCACACTTTCAGTGTTGATTGATATTTCACTTTTCAGAACTAGCCTTTCGTTTCTTTATTTGACAGACACCCAGGTATCTGATTGACACAGTAGTGATTTCTTTCTTGTCTGGTGCATTTGTGTCTGAATATTTCAATTTAATTAGACTGTTTACTATTGTTTGATTTACATACTTCATTTCGAAGAATTTCACTGGATGGTTGGATTATCTTTTAGAACAATTTGGATGATCCGCTGACAGAGACACAAAATAAGAAAATGAAAGTAAATCCCATGTAAACATGAACATAAACTTATTCTGTCGTCAGAAAGTTAACACTATTTGGGTTTTTTACGATAGGCGTTTTTGTCAGATTATCTGACAGATCTTTGCACAGGGATAAGCAAAAAAAAATTCGTCAAAAATTGCCCAGTGGGGTTTGAAACCAGGACCTCCGGATCCTGAGACCAATGCTCTACGCCTGAGCTAAGTCATTATTTGGTTGTCCGTGTGAATCATTAAGGCCTTTATAAAGTCACGCTCTATTGATTCCAGAAATGAACAAAGTCCAACATGTGAAGTAGTCCATGAAACAAAGCTCACTTCAGAAATCTCCTGTCCAACAGATTCCTGCCTAGCTCAGGGGTAGAGCACTGGTCTCAGGATCCAGAAGTCCTGGTTTCAAACCCCACCAGGGGCCATTTTTGAGGAATTTTTTTTGGTTCTTCCCTGCGTAAAGATCTGTCAGATAATCTGACAGAAACGCATATCGTGAAGAACTCAATTGAGTGTTTACAAGCATAGGGTTTTGTTACCAATCACGTATGTAGTACGAGAGAAGGTAATGTTTTCAGTCGTGACTGTGATTCTGTGCAGGGGGTCCCACTCCCTATCCTATCATGCAGTGGGACTGGTCAGAAGGAGCCCCCCTCCCCCCCAGTCAGGAAGGACCAGACAGGAAGAACGGGTCAGGAAAAGCCCCCCCCCCCCCCAGCCAAGGTTAGATAGGAGACTCCCCCAGATGGAATTTTGCTTTACAAAAAGTTAATGGCGCTGTAAAGCCTATGACGGTAGCGATATCTACAAGTTTTTATTTCTTTAGAATATTATTTTGACTTGCAATGTATCACACAATTTCTTCTCAATACTGCAATCTACTGGCCACTTCAATGTTCATTACGTGCTTACGTGCAAAAATGTTTTGTAAAGCAAAATTCATCTGTCCCCCATTAGGCCAAACAGGACGAAGGCCGTCGTCGGTATGCCGCAGAAAGTTAATAGGGGGCTCTTGTTCTTCATTCCTTTTTTTTGGCCTCTTGTTTTTTCCATCGATTAACCATGATTTTAAGAATTAAATATTGTTTGGAAATTGATAACCCATGGATTAAATGTGAAAACCTGAAAGGCAGACAAATAGATAAAAAAGTCACCCGTTCATTTAGTCTATTTTATTTCTTACAAAGTGGAAAAAAATAAACTCCTCCAACATTCCATTCAGATTAGTATTTCTTTCGTGTTTCTTTGTCTGGATTATTTAGACCCAAATTTGACCATAAAAAATGTAGAATTACATGTTGAGGTGAATCTCTTTGTGCGAAAGATCCGGGTCAAAACCATAGTTGGCCTTTTGCACTTGGAATTCTTTCAAAATAACCCGCAAAAAATGTCACACAATATGTTAACTTGTTACCGCCCGCGTACGTTGTACGACGGGAAAGTACTGTTTTCACAGGTGTCTGTCTGTTCACGGGGGGGGGGGAGTTACCCAGGGTGACCACCCCCCGTGGCCTGGTCAGGACATTGGGGGTGGGGATACCCTGGACAGGACAGCACAGCAAGCACTTGCTACACGGCGGACAGTATGCCTCTTGCGTTCACGCAGGAGGACTTTCTTGTTGGGAACTGTAATCAAGACTCGGAATCTTAATTTTTTGGGTTTTCAAACGAAATGATTGTAATTCTTTCGAAAATATCTGGGGTTCCATGAAAGTCAAAAACTTGCCAAAATTAGAACAAATTTTGGAACAAGAAAGGATGAGTCGCGTTCTTAGAAAGGAGCGCGAGAACGTTCCCATTTCTCCTTCGACTTTTGAAGATTCTTTGAATTGTAGAAATACATCCAACTCTACAAATGACCAACAATGGCAAATTCCAATTAATTTCAAATCGTCTATTTTGTATGACATCAAGTTTGTTTTCTTTGTGAAATTTGTGCCACCCTGGGGCGATCTATCTCAGATTTCATTCAAATTTTGTGATACTTTTTCTTCAGACAGAGGACATGAAGCCTCTTGAACGCTTTTTGCCCTCTTCAGGTTTTCTGTTTAAATGAGCAGTTTCTTGGATGCACTGACAGTACAGATCTTCTTCACCTTATTACCGACCGCGTACGTAGTACGAGAGGAGGTAATGTTTTCACAGGCGTCTGTCCGTCCACACGGGGGGGGTACCCAGTCCAGTCGGGGGGGTACCCAGTCCAGCAGGGAT
>JBCAUG010032164.1:0-10215 GCA_038406175.1 Haplosyllis leylae
CCCCCTGTGAACGGACAGACGCCTGTGAAAACATTACCTTCCCCATTCCTTCGGAATGCGAGCAGTAAAAATAATTATATCTCTAATCGTTACAACATCGGTATGGAAATTAGGCAGGAGGAGGCCAAGAAACATCAAATCTACACGACCGCCTTTCTTTTGCCATGTCCGAGGATTGGTTTCTGGTTTAAAATTTGTGTTCATTTTGTAACCGACTTCGATGTAGTTGCTACGAGATCCTTTAATAGAATCAAAAGAAACACTTCAACACTACTGACAAATTTAAGTCCTGGGAAATGCAGCTGCGACTTATACGCCAACCTACAGTACTCGTTGTATCCAAAACTTTTACACATCTGAAATGGTTCCTGTCCCAGATCACTCACAGTATTACAGTTTAACATCAAATTGACAATTTTACAAATCTTCCATCTTTATGACTCGGGTATAACAGTTGAGAGAACCTATAATATCCACAGCAATGCATGCGAACACTAGATTGTACTTCAGTCAACATCACAATGACATCAACGAATAAAAGATATGGTGTTCTGTTATTCGAAAACCCTACAGCTGAAGACTTTTGTACTGGATTACTTCTGGGATTTCTTATTATGTGAGAATGGCAATACGAACAATAGGGTTTCCCTTTAAGAATTCTTTCAAATAGTTTTTTTAATGATACCATCACAAAAGGAATTGATAGCAGGAAATAACATTCCGAGGCACACCGACCACGTCCCCTTCCCTATATTTCTCTTGGTCACGGTGTGGGAATTGGGTGGGGGGGTCCCTGCCCAACCTTAGCCGGGGGGGGGGCGGTAGCCTGAGATGGGTGCTCCTTTCTGACGTGAATAAAATTATCTTTACTGCTACTACAATATCAATATTTGTATTTTCGCTGCCAATGTGGGCACCCGGCATTTTGTTGTTTTTTTTTTCTGTATTTAGTCGTGAACGACATATCTATTTGTACACATGGCAGCAAAAACTGTTTAAAATATTAAAAATATAAATAGATTAATGGAAGCAAAACGAATTAGAAAAACATTGTTTTATATTACATTAGATTTTACATCAGATTAACGTGCATTAGAACTTCCTTATTTATTTTTTCTTTCCATTTGCTTTATTGTATTTATTTGCTGATATACTGTCCTTTTAAGAAATCTTATTTCTTTGGTTATTCCTTGTGCATTAGGCCTTAGGCATTTAGTTTCTTAACAACTCGAAATCCAATTGACCAGCTGGTTAACAAGCGAGTAACATCGCGGTCCATCAAACAAAAATTACATCTTTGCAAAATTATGTTATATTCCTCGGATTCTTAGTCTTCTATGGATATAGAGAACTCTCAGAATGTTTGCTTTAAAGTAATCCTTTATTATATTCCTAAGCTGTACAATGTAAGTTTTTAGCATTGGAAGCCCAGAGTAAGGCACTGCACACAGTTTGTATAGTGATGGCAAGCAGCTCCATCTGATGAAGCAGATGAGGCTACTTGCCTAATTAAGAGCTGCTGCTGAAGCTGCTAGCCTGTGCCTAAAATAACTATAACAATTATATCACAAAATTTCATGACTTGTTTGAAGATAACAGTGTTTTGAAATTGCGTAAAATTTCAGAGGGGATTACCGTATGTGTCAGCCACTTCTACATTTTAATTTGTTGTCATATATTTGTTCCCTGTCATATTTCTACCGTATAGGCTCCAGCATGAAATACAGCTTGTTTTTGCTTCATTAGGTTGCTCTAATTTGCTGTAATAATTTGTAGTGACATTTTGTAGTGACAGTCTGTTCTTCTTGTAGTGGCTGACGCATACAAAATATTTCCTGATTTCAGATTTTCAGCAATTTTCAGTGAATTGACGAGTACTCGAAGCATAAATTATCCCAAGATCCTTTTGAGACAAATACTGATGTCAGTTTTTTTTTAATTAGGGATGATAAAAAATTCTGCACAATAAAAGGTAACGCTTAAGACAAAAATATCTGTCCTGTTGTCCCTCGCTGGCCCTAAAAGTTAGTGATCCAATAACGACGGGGATACATTACATTAATTAAACAGATTGCACAGCTGATCTTCAATGAGATATGAACGTTTACATATCCCAAGTGAAGACATGGTTATCATGTTAACTATGGCCAGCTATTTCTATTAATTAGATCTATGTCATGGCAATTAACGTATAGGATCCCCGTCCAAAGCTTCTTGTGTTTTTTGTGAACAGACATTTAGTTATCTGTGGAACTGATTGACCTGCGTGATTCATAGAATGGTTGTGAATAAACCTCATTGCATTGATGATGCCATGAACTTTTGCACATACATAACAGAGAACATGGAAAATAATGCGTAGAAACAAATGAGACTTGGTAAATATTTTGTTCATTGTTGCACAGGTATTCTTTCAGCCAGATACAAAACACGTAGACGATTTCACCTACCTTTCGCTGCTAGAAATTATCCAGACGTCTGAATCACAGCAATATGCAGTAGAAACATTCGTATAGATGATTCTTTACTTCTCGTCAGCTTTGAATTTTGAGGGATTCTTAGTTCGTGGCACTTGTTGCTGTTTTCGAAATCATCTACAAAGTTTGTATTGGATCCCTTCCTTGATGTAAATGAAAAATGTTGAAATGTCCATGCACATTAAAACAAACACTTCCCGGCATTCTGAATTTTGACCCGATAGACAGTCTGCAATATTTAAGTTTTATTTTCCACCAACACGGCAGCCTCATCTCATTGCCGAATAGGTATCGTAGCAAGACATCTACATTCAGACAAAACAGGACAATAAGGTCATGTCACTGAATGTTCAAAGAGAACTACAAAAGAAATCCAAAAACAATGGCAGGTGTTCACGAAGACACGCAAGCACACACGTAGTCACTGGTTGAACATTTTGTAGGTTGTCCCCAGAAGCAGATCCACTGGGGTCGTACTTGTTTGACTATTTCCCGACTTCAATCCACACACTATAAAAGGACTGAGTTTATTGTTGCTGCCAAGTAGAAATATTTTGTACAAAGTAGAATTTCTACCACATGTACAGTGCACAGTAGACCAATAGTTTTGAGTAGGATTGACACTTGGTTATTGAACAGCGTCACTTGCCAAGTGGAACGAAATAGAGTGAAGCCTAAATATAAGAACCAAGTACAAGCCAGGTACCTTATTACATGGTGTCTTTTGACTAAATTTCTGGCCCTCCTACATTCACTTTTATTACAGATACAATTTCATATATTTTCCAATAACTTCAAACATAATAAATAGTTAAGAAGCAATTGTATGGATGAAGTTAGTTAGTATTTTCATTGCCCGTTACGTAATAGTTAAATGACTAGTGGGGGTGTTTTATTAATTAATAAAACATGATCCATGTGTTATTTAACTATTTTAAAAAATTGTAATTAGGATTGTTAATTGGTGTATTGTGTGATTGTGAGATTTTATTTGAATTTTTTGTAGTCTGTGGTGTGTTTGGCTGGGTATTGATGTTGCGATTGGGGTTCTATGAGAGATGTGTAGTCAATTGTCTAGAGTGGTATTGTTCTATTCATTAATTCATGAGGGTGTAGTCATAATTAATAGTCATAGTAAGTTGAAAGTTCTGACAATCTGAGGTATTGGCGCAATTTCTCATTCTTAGTTCAGTGTGCATGATCTGAATTATTTAGTGTCTTTTTGGTTGGATTATTGTCGGATATGGATGTATTTTCTCTCAAGGATGATGACTGTAGTAGTCTTTTCATAACTCAATCAGATAACTCTAGTGTCAACTCATCTGTAAGTGAAGGAATTTTGCCAGATGGGAATGATTTTGCATTGCCTTGTGTGTCATTGGTTTCGCAGAAAGGCTGTGAGAAACCTGTATATGAGGACATATCTGATAGTGATGACTTTGAAATTCCTTCTTCCCAAGTGACTATACAGAAAGAAAGGTATGCCAAGTTACTGAATTATAATTTTTGAAATTTAGAAAATGGCATTGATGTTGGAAACATGCAATCAAAATAGCTCATACATTGCAGTGATGTGGCTGGCAAGGGGACTAATGATGAAAGTGATGAAAGAAAGAAATTTCCAAGGAGAGGGATTTCTCGCATTTTTGGGTAATTTTTGTCAATACAGATAATTTATTCACCTACATGAAAATTGACATGATTAACAAGACACATGTGGGCTGTTAGGCTATAACATTGTAATTTATTTTTTAGCATGAATGCGAAGAAATATATTAGTCTGAAGACACGCCCAGCCACAGCTGCAGCAAAAAATGTGAGTAAGAGAAGTTACCAATTTTTGTCTGAAGACAGAATTGAGAATTTGAAGCAGATAAGACTAAAGAAGAACAGTGAATCGAAAATAGATTGGGCTATAAATACATATGTGGATTAGAGAAATGAACGTTTAGAGAAATTTGAATATGACCCAGCAATATATTTTGCAGATTTGTTAAATCTAGAAGCATTAGAGAGAAAGATAATTTGACCCACTCTCTTTGCCGATTCATACCTGAAGTAACTAAGAAATGAGGTTCAGGACCCTACCCAGGAGCCACACTATATCAGATGATTGTTGTGATTCAAAAGTATCTGAATGTAAATAAAATTCAGTGGAAGTTGATAGAGAGTGTAGATTTTGAAGACATGAGAACTGTCCTTGATAATATCATGCAAGAAAGGACAGCCGCAAATATAGGTGTGGTAAAACATCAAGCTGGAATTATTAGTTATGAGCATGAGGATTCCCTGTGGAAGAAAGGTATATTGGGTGAAGATGAACCTGACAAGTTGAGGTCCACAGTCTTGTTTTTGATTGGCATTAATTGTTGTCTGAGAGCTGTACAGGAATATTATAGTTTGTGTAGAGATACTGACAATTCCAAAAGCCAATTAAGATTTGTATTGACCCTAAAGGGAAGTAGGTGCATTGTGTATCAAGAAGACACTATAACAAAAACACATGATGGAGGTTTGCGAGACATGAGACAAGATAGGAAGGTCTGTTGGATTTACCCAAATTTAGGCAATCCCTCACGATGTCCAGTTAGATTGATTGAAAAATATATTAATCTCTGTCCAAAGAGCGGCAAAAAGAATAATTTCTACTTACAATCACTGAACAAGCCAACACCTTCATAATGGTACAGCACCCAGGTCATAGGTGAAAACACAATTTCTAAAGTAGTCAAAAGTCTGATGGAGAAGGCAGGCATTGAAGGCCTTTTTACAAACCATTCAGCTCGTAGAACAGGGGGGACCTGCCTATTCAGAGCTGGGGTTGAACGAAAATTGGTAAAGGAAACAACTGGGCATACCTCAGATGCTATCGATCAGTACCAGATTACCAGTGACGAGCAAAGGCAAATGATGTCTGAAGTACTGGGAGGGCAGCATAGAAATGATTTGGGTGAGGTGTCAATGGCCAAAGAGATTTCTAGTGAAAGGAAAGTAGATGAAAAAGGTCAGAATGCTGCTAAATGTAATCACTGTTCATGTGGTATGAGCGAAACCAATGTAGGTGTGGTGGTTGATGAGCTGATCAAAAGGCAGGGAAATGATGGTAAGACTGTCATAAAAATCCAGATAGAAATTGTTAAGGAATAGCTACATAGGTATGTGTCATGATAAACAACGAAAATTGAGCATAAAAGACAATTTGAAGTCATTTTTATATTGTTAGAATCCATACTTAAAAGTAATAAAATGTATTCTTGTTGCGAAACAATTTTCAGGTGACTGCTTCTATGTACATTTAATTGCGATCACAAGCTCTTTCATTTGATATGTAACTTGGAAATATATTGAAACAATGGCACAATGGTGTCATTGTTCCATTGTCTTGCTCTCATGCAATTGCCTCTTATTATCAACTAGTAATAGCACTTGCCATGAATAGAGATCTGCACCAACAATTTTTTAATAGCAATGAATCTTTCAGCGAGAAGCAGTTAAGAAGAGTTTTGTGTTCGCTCCTCCAGGGTTGAATGTCAAATACTGTAAGACATGCAATTGCCCCGCATTTGGTCGTTGTCGCAAAGGTAACTAGCAAGACACCTTGAAATTGGGTTTTTCGTAATTTGAAATCATAAGTAGACTAATGCAACAAGCAAAAAAACAAGCAAAAATTCCAGTGCAGTATTTGAACTCAACCTACTGATCATGAGTCAAGAGGATTAACAATTAACCTAAAGAGCCAACTGTGAGAGATAAAGAAAAAGCTCTAGAAGCCTTCAATCATGGTTGACTGGTTCTAGTTGAGTTCACCTAATTAGATGAATCCAACACAAAATAGGAAAAACACGATTATCGTTTTTTACACTTATTCACAGTGTATTGTACTATTCTTTGTCCATATAATCTATCTCTGATTCAGCAACCACTTTCAATAATCTCTGGTACATCTTGGGAAGGACAAGAGAGCCATACTGCTTTTCTCTCATCAGTTTTTTAAACAGATGAAAACAATAATCAGAGGCAATTTTCCAGTTGCCTAAAATGGCATGTGTTTTTCACTTTTGGCAAATGCCGGCAACAATTGGTTTTGTATATGTTAAAACACTGTCTGGAGTGGTTTCAGTACAGATAATTTGTTCGAGGGCCTTTAGGCCCAAGAACATAATTATCTGTCTGAAACCATGACCAGACAGTGATTTTAACTATTTTAAAAAATGATGGTACCTTGAGAACCCCTATAGGAAGACTGAGGTCCTACAAAAAATTCTTTGCTTGGCCTTTCCTTTGTTCTCCCCCTGGACTGAATAATGTTCAGAATCACTCACCAGTAAATAGGGACCTTCTTTGTACTTGCCTTCAATTGTCTGAGGTGACACAATCTTGAAAAAGTTGCCTTAAGTGGACTGGAATGAGCTAGAAAGTCACTGGGGGAAAGCATAGACAATAGGCGGGGAAGACCAGCTGGCTCACTGCATCTCAAGCAGTAGCTCTCCCCGGCCTCATTGTGTGCTTGGCCGCCTAACCGTATACATCACTCCACTGTTTGAAATATTGGCAATTTTGGATTAATTATTACAATATGTAGGAGTACTAGTTTCTGTCTGCAATTTTTACTGGATACTATCTGGATACCTGTCTGTCTGCAACTAAAAGGATTAAGTTCTGTAAGCAGTATTTTTGGAATATTTTGTGCTTCAAAGTTGACAAAAAGTTGGATTTAGCTGATTTCGTGAGGCAACAAAACAAGGTAAAAATGACCAAAATTCATACATTTAAAGTAATAATTTCACTATTCTGTTAATTTATTTGAGATTCTGAGTTAATTTTACCCTGAGAATTTGTGTCATACCTGTGATAAATTTCGTATTTCAGATTTGGTGCACTTTCAGTGCACCCAGGTCAGTGCACTCAAGATGCCAATTTTTGTGGCAGGTGTCAACTCTGTGTTGGAGTTCCCCTTCAGAACAATAGAAATCGAAGGGGAAATTCAACGCAGAGAAGATGCCCTCCTCTGAATAGACGAAAGGTGCCAAAGTTTTTTTAAACCGTTATGAAAGTTATTCATCTCATTGTTATTACAGCTTCCAATTGTGTATTAGATTTCTGTATTTTCCTGTAAGGATTAATTCAAACTGCAGGAGGCAAAGCTGCAGTTTTTTGGCTTTTCGCTCATAGGATTTGGCATTCAAGGACTGGCGTTCACAAAATGAATATCAATGTGCTTTTAACCCTTTACGTTTATTTGTTTCACAGCAACAGACATTTTATCATTGAACACTGCTGGTGCATGCACAAGTGAAGTCAACTTCGGTCAATTCAACTTGTACCCGATTGGGAATATACTGGAAATTGCACTGAAACTCACCGGTACCAAACGATTGGTAGTTGTTTTTGATGATGATCACAGGTTTTTAGGCAAGTATATTGTATTTTCTAACATCAGAGTAATTTTTAACCAGAGCTATACATATTGGTTCATTTAGCGTGTATCAAAATGATTCTGTTCAATCATGTATTGTCTTTTGAATTGTCATCATCGTTGTTTTTAGTGTTGACATCTTGATCTTGATCATGCATTACCAAGTATTATTACATGAATACCAAATCTTAAATTAATAACAAAGAGTATCGACAATGGATACTAGAAGTTAATATCTAGTTTTTAAAACTAATCATCAAACATCAATAAATGAATACTAGACATAAATACCTTGCAATTACTTAATATTTTCTACTAAGTATACTCCCAAATGAAGATAGTTCAGTGGAAATTTTTGAGTCCGGATGCCACCTTTCTTAGTCAAATACTACTCTACAGTTAACTCTGCACATTTTTCATCTACGTAAGGTATCCCCATGATCACTCTAATATTTTTGCTGTGCCAAGGATTTATTTAATTTGTTCCTTTTGCTACAAAATCTTGAAATTGAATATGGTCTGATGAGGTTTTTCAAACACGGAATAAATTCCATTTCTGCAACCGAAATGGATTGACACTACATTGATGATAATATATCAGATATTATGGAAAGGCAGGTAATTGTTGCAGCATACTTTTTGATTTGGCACAAACAGCTTTAGATATCCAAGATTATGCAAAGACAATTACAAATATTGTAAGACACAGATGTTGTGTAAAAACAAGCTTCAAATAAAGGCTTCAGGCAATGGTTAAAATACTCCCTTGTGGTAAGTCAATTATGATTGGGTCCTCTTTCCCCTTTCCATGTACTCTGTTGATATAGAGTTCACCAGTACATAAATCGAAGTATTTTTGTCATAGATCTATATGAGTTCAGTATGATTTATATATTTGCTGAAGAAAAAAGCACCATTTACGTTGCCACTGGAATGAATAAGTCGAACAGTTTCGAATCACAATGTATTTATTGAATAAATATCCAATGCATGATGAACAGTCCTTTTACATGTATTGTGACAACATATTTTGGTGACACACAAGACTGAGATTAATCGACTAATATTTGATAGCTTCATTGCGCTACAACCTTCCGTGAACTAAATCAGGGGCACAGTGTATGCGTGGCTATGTATCTCACTTTATTATCATCGCTTTTGCGGATTGTTAATGTTTTGAGTAATGTTGTCTTCAAACCTTGAGCTAGGAACTTCATTTTTAGTTTGCTGATACATTTTTTACAAAGTATCTGTCAAACTTGAGTAAAAAGCTCATTTCGTAACGGTGAAGCAACAATAAAATATTTTACATTATTTTGCGTTCATCCTTACTTGCTTAAAAAGTCAATGTCAACTAAAGGCTGAAGGTCGACGTTAACTAAAAACTATTTAATTTAAATGTAAAATGCCTCTGTGATTAATGTGTTACGTCTTTGATGTAATTTTTTTGTTAAATACATCGGGTTAATGTTTCAGCATAGAATTGCCAGATTCACCCGTCATTTTGCTGAAGTAAATTATCAAGAAGTGAAGAATTTCACTTTGGTGACTCATTGGAACTTACATGATGTGAGATTGTATCCACCCAAACATCGGAAAAATAAGAAAAATCAGAACTCCAGTTTAAGTATAGGAAACCTTTGTTTGCCAACTTTGATTATGTTGAGCCATTACAAAACTTTAAAAAATGGTAGCGCCATGGCCACAGTTTCTGGTGTTTTTTGGCAATGGAGTTTTCTCTAAATGTTTTCACTGAATTCGCTGAATTCAGTGACAAAAAAAAATTAAAAATTAAAAAATGAGCACTGTGGGGTTGGAACAATATTGATCAGGCGACATGTTGTCAGTTATCTTGAATGGCAGGGATTACCCAAAATAACAATAGTAGAGCCATGACAACTATTTTTGTTTTTTTCTGGAAATGGCTACCATGCAAGATGTCCACCAAACATATTCCACATTGACGCAAACATAGTAGTGTTTGACTTTTGTTGCAAGTCTCTGTGTTGAATGTTAGAATCATGCCAGTTGTTTTTGTGATTTTTAGGTGGTTTAAGTTTACACTTAAGTATTTTTCTCCAAAATAGGTTGCCTTCAGAAAATCAATTTTGGCAATTTCTGCACATGTTTTTGCCATTATATGGTACCTTATAGGCCTCCTAGTGCAATTTTACTTTATATTCTTGTAGAGCAGGTCCTAAGCTTTGAAATCAGTACTAATCATGAATCTAGATCTAGATCTACACAAGATATCAAAATTTTAAGCACATATTTGGAATCAGTGGCAAATTTCACATCAGATAGATGTGGTTTTGTAATTTT
>JBCAUG010032175.1:0-10215 GCA_038406175.1 Haplosyllis leylae
CCTATGATGGTGGCATTCTTCAGTCACACAGATGGATCATGGTGCCTACTCAGAACATCAGTAACAAGAAGTTTCACACTGTGAGGTACTACATGGTGGAGAGAGGAGAGGCCAAGATCCTCATGAGCCATGCCACAGTTACTTGGCTGGGACTAGTGAAGGTGCTCTGCATCAACAAAGCACCTAAATGCAAAAGGCAAGTAGCATCTGTTACTAAGAAGCTTGAAAACTCACAAAACAATTCTCTTCTTTCAGGACCCCCACACCCTCCCAAAGAGAAATATTCCCTTGCAGGACTGTCACATCCTCCCAAAGTGAAATATTCTACACAAGACAGTTATTGTGCTGAGATTTCAGGACCAGCACACCCTCCCAAAGGGAAATATTCTCTTTCAGCTACAGAAAATGGTAAAAGTGACAAACAGCCAACTTCAACCACCCATGGCAAGAGGAGGAAATGATGCAAAGGCAAGAAAATCAACAGGAAGGAAGAAGATCCAAAGGAGCATCCACCAGCCAAATCACAAGACGATCACTTAAACAGCGGCTCAGGTATGAGGGTACAAAGTGGCCACAGTAAAGAACTGTCAGGACCACAACACCCTCCTAAAGTGAAATATTCTTAGCATTCCAATAACAATAATCAAGCTTCTTTCAGGACCAGCACACCCTCCCAAAGTAAACTATTCTCTGATATGCAAAAACATCAGTACTACCAGCCACAGGAGGACCAGGAAACTTACTACATCAATACTGAGGGCCATCTTCAGTGTCACCAAGACCTCCAGAAGACAATACAAGCAAGTACACCTCAGGACCTGCCTGGCAGCAGGGAGTGCTCCATCTTCCACAAACCTGGTACAATTGCCATCAATTCAGTGGATGATCTAATTAAACTTTACCCCAACTCTTTTGATAGGCTTGGCTCCCTTAAGGGAGAGTATGACATCAAGGTTGACCCAACAATGCCACCAGTACAACACGCAAGGAGGAAGGTGCTAATTGAATCCAAGGCAGCCATTGACAAGGCCATTGACTACATGATAAAACAGGACATTTTGGAGCCACAGATTGAGCCTACACCATGGGTACAGTTACATATCCAGTCAAGCCAACAGGTGAAGTGAGACCATACCTTGATGTGAGGGACCTCAACAAAGCCATTATAAGGGAGAACCACAAGACCAGACAGTGGAGGAAATTGCCCATCAGCTGGCTGGAGCAGTGGTCTTAACAAAGGCAGATGCCCTCAAGGCCTGTCTACAGGTACATCTCACTGAAAGAAGCTCCAAGCTACTGGTCATAAACACCCACCAGGGAAGGTGCAGGTTCAAGCAAATGCCATTTGGAGCCAAGATGTCACAGGATGTGTTTCAGATGAAAATGGATCTCATAATGGAAAGGTGCCCAGGAGTCATAAGCATCCATGATGACATTGTGATCTATGGCCTTAGTGACCAGGACTATGATGCCAGCCTTATTAACCTTCTGAATGTGGCCCAGCTCAAAGGGCTTATGTTGAACAGCAAGAAACTAGAACTTAAAAGGCCAAAAGTGTCTTTCTTTGGTGCTGAATACAGCCATGATGGCATACACCCCTGTCCATGGAAGATCCGGGGGATCACAGAAATGACCCCCCACCCTGCAGCAACTGTCAATTTTCATTGGAATGGTCACCTACATGGGAAACTTTGTGCCACATTTGAGTCACCACACTGAGCCCCTCCATGCTATGCTAAAGCAAGACACTCTGTTTACATGGGACCAAATGGCAAATTCCAGCTTCCAGAAAATCAAGGACCTAATCAGCAAGATGGCCAGCCAACCACTGAGATACTATGACCATACCAAGCCAGGGACTGTACAAGCTGATGCCTCCCAAAGAGGGCTCAGTGCATGCTTGGTCCAGGAAGGCCAACCAATTGCCTTTGTGAGAAAGAGCCTTATGGACACAGAAACCAGGTATGCCAATATAGAAAGGGAACTCCTTGCAATTGTCTTTGCCTGCCAGCACTTCAACACCTATGTGCTTGGGAGGCAGTTCACCATGGAGTCAGACCACAAGTCCCTGGAGATGATACATTTGAAGAGCCTTGTAAGCACCCCCAGGCTCCAATGAATGCTCCTTCAACTCCAGAGATATGATTTGACCATCAGGTACAAGCCAGGAAAGGATATGCTGCTCACCAATGCATTGAGCAGATGCCCCTCCTGAGGAAATGAGGAAATCAAGCTAGACATGCATGTCGACTAGGTGGCCTTTAGTAAGGCCTGGATTGCCAAGCTGAAGCAGGCAACTTTTGATGACCCAGTTACTAGTCCTGTATACCAGCTCACACAGCAAGGATGGCCGCACCAAAGAAGGCACACTCCACAGATGGCCAGGGCGTACTGGGACTTCAGAGACAAGTTATCAACTGATGATGGCTTGTAACTGAAGGGCCCTCGCATTGTCATTCCAACCTATCTCTATGAGGAGTACCTTGAAAGGCTTAACTGTGGACATCTATCAGCCATGAAGATCCAACAGAATGCAAGACAACACTTGTATTGGCCAGGTTTAGATAATGATATCACAGACTATGTAAGGAGATGCGAAGAATGCATTAAGTGTTCACACCCTCCCAAGCAGCCATTACAGGCTCATGATGTCCCCCTGCAACCCTGGAAGAGAGTGGCAATGGACCACTTTTATGTGAATGGCAAGCTGTATCTATTAACTACTTATGTGATTATTTCAGTAAATTTCCCTTTGTCTTTCAGATGAAGAGCACCAGCTTTGCCAACATCAAGGACCACCCCCAGGAGCTGTTTGCAGTGGAAGGCACACCCCATGAAGTCATGAGTGACAATGGCCCTCCCTTCAGCAGCAGATAATTTGACAGCTTTCTTTCAGGTCTAGGCGTAAAACATTCAACCTCATCACCAAACTACCCCCAGAGTAATGGCTTCATTGAAAGACAGGTGCAGACTGTGAAAAGGACCATAGAAAAGGCCTTGGCCATGGGCAGATGTTTCCAAAAAGCCCTGACTGCCTTTAGAGCACAACCACTGAGTGATGGATTACCCTCACCACCAGAGATACTTCATGGGAGGAGCCTTACAACTAGAAAAGCAAGCCCTGTAGACATCACAGCCATATAACAGTCTCTAATTTCATTGCAGGCCAAAAACATTAAGCAGCATGACAAGGCAAGATGGGCAAGGTCACAGAGGGCCCTGGTGATAGGTGAAGAAGTGTATCATTTAACAGCAAACAATAATTGGCAATTAGCTGCAGTTATAGGTACCAGAGACTCAGGGAGGAGTTATGACATAGCTCCACAGGCGGGAACATCACTGAGGAGGAACAGGTCCCATTTGAAACCACAATGCTTCAATATACCAGTAATTAATGGCAATTTCACTTTCAGGACTACTACACCCTCCCAAAGTGAAATATTCTGTGGTACAAAAAATTCCCTTTCAGGACCAGCACAACCTCCCAAAGTGAAATATTCTGTCGTTTCAGGACCATCACACCCTCCCAATGTGAAATATTCTAGTAATAACCATAACAGTGCTGATCTATCAGGACCTATTCTGACAATCAAACAAATTGGAGATACTGCCTATGACTCTTACATTACAGAGACATTGGTTCCACTGCCATCAAGCCAAGGAAGGAGATCAGGTTTGAGAGGGACCCTGTGACCAGTGTCAGACACATTCCAGTTAGATGTACAAGCAAATCTACACCCCCCACCTCCCCCAGAGGACCTTTGATGCAGAAGACCCTGGTTTGCTAATACCATTACAGATGTCACAACCAATACAGGGCACAGTGTCTGAAGACCTCAAGGAGAATGAGGCTGGAGAAGCTTATGACACTTCAAAAGCTCATTCCCTCCCCCAACAGCCATGTGGCCAAATCCAGGCTCAAGGAAGTAACAGCAACTTCAAAAATAGCATTGCTCATTTCAGGACCCATACACCCTACCAAAATGAAATATTCTGTGATAGTAACAATAACAATAACTGTAATTCAAGTTCTTTCAGGACCTTCACACCCTCCCAAAGTGAAATATTCCAGGATTTAAACAGTGAAGCAGCCAGTGAGTCAACAAGCATGACTGGGACTGCAACAGATATCAGAGAGGAACTGTATACACTCTCCCAAAGTGACTGTGAGCCATCAAGCCAATCAGTTGATGGCCAAGCCAAAAATGACCAAGCTCATTCCAGGACCAGCACATCCTCCCAAAGTGAAATATTCTACTTGCAACCTCCTTTCAGTACCATCACACCTTCCCAAAGTGAAATATCTACAGAATTTGATGCTAGCATTGAACCAAGTTCAAGGGACTCTTCAAGACCATCATCACCTGAAGGTGGCAACCCAACAGCTAAATCTGTGCATTTCCCCCTCCCAGAAATAACAATGGTACATCGTCACATACATGATGCCATTCATGCAGTGAGGGACCAACAAGGAAAAGCAGTGACCCATGGACTTTTAAAGGATCAGAAACAAATAGCAAGCAATAAGTTACAGTATATGACCCAGTTAAGGAAGACATCAACTCCAGACCCTCCCCCTCCCAAAAGCAATGCATTCCCTAGACGAGCAAGAGCCAGATCAGATTTGACCAATGGTGTCACCAGTGGCAGTTCAGAAGAAAGTGACTGTGAAGCTAATGGCCCCTCCCATAGTAGAAAGGCAAGGTTTTTGGCTCTCAAGTGGAGATTCAAAACATCAAGCTCCAAAGAGGAAGAGATGAAAAGGCAATGAACATCCTCCCAAAAGTGACAGTGCCAGTGGCCCTCCCGGATGAAGCTACAAGCTTTCAAGGACTTTAACCATAACATCAAATGGCACCCTCCCTCTGATGGTGACTGAGACCAGCAGCTGCATTGTAGATTTGTAAATAGAAACTTTTAAAGGGTTCTAAGGTTATTGGATGGCAAATACTTCCTCCCAGGTCTCACAGTACAGTGAGGTCTCCATGTTTTTTGTAAGCTTTTCATGGTATACTGTACTCTAAATAGCAAATAGAAATTTAAATCAATAGTATGTAATTATCAGGGCAGCCAATAAATGGCTCATTTTTCAAAATATAAACAGAAGGGGATGTCAGACTGTGGCATGTCTATCACTAAGACCACAAGGTCAAGGCCACACATTCCTAATATATAATAGGCCCCTATCAGACAGCGGATACTTCAGTAATACCTCCCGGACTATGTACAACTTGTAGCCCAGTCGCTCACCACGAACAGCCATGAAACATGTGCTGTAAACTAAGTTTTCTTTACAAGCGTTATGGCTTATTCACACTGCACGGGAACAGGGAGCTGGATCAGCACAATAGGAAACAATGGATCCTGGTTCCTTTGACTCTCTCGGACCAATGTGAACATTTCTGCAGGACCCACTACTCCCAGTCCTGTTCCCCATACCTGTCCAGGTCCCGTTCCCGTGCAGTGTCAATAAGCCATCCGTTGTAGTATTTCATTGATACATTAACTAGCTTCGCCCACAGTTCAGTGATGTTTCTCACAAGGCAATCTACACATGATTAAAACATTTTGGCGCAAGATTCTATCGATCGGGGAGGCATCTTATATGAATCAAAAATTTACCACAAAAGTCAAAAGATCATGGAAACATCCCACCTCAACCTTGGTACATTATTTAATTGATAAAGCTTCAAAATGTTCATTATGTTGGAGGTAAATTCCTTCCCGTGCTTTCTCTGTCTGGAAAAATGAACACCCAAATTCCCTGTTTGCCAGTGCGTTGCAACCCCATCTTATTAATGATTGCGATGGACGGACCGACATAACCACAAACCGACAATCTTATAGTTTTCGTCTTACACTCAACACAACTGCACAGTAAATATCTGTGTCAAAAAACTACAGGTCTTACTTTTGCTTTTATTAATTAATGAGTGCTGAAATTGTTTCACCAACTGATGTTTCTACTTTTCTAAATGCTCAGGGATGCCCTACTGAATAGAACTTTACAGTATTATTGAAGCGGCTGCACAACGATCTTTGTGTTACATGATCCTCATCCGCTATCTATCCATGTCTCTTTTCAAGGTTTTAGTGCCGTGACTTCTGAGGGAAACCATTGGAGTAGAACAAAATTATCTGACAAAAAATTTGATTTCTTCCACATTGTACAAACTCGTTTGGCTCATTCTCCTCTATAATAGGGGTGAACTATCAAGCAAATCGACTTTAATTATTCTTTGGGCATTTGTCACTGGCTGTTATGTTCAGTGATCTAGATTGTATTAACTGTTTTAGCTACATCTTACAAGACGTGGTTTACTAGTACACGCGTTTACTGTTTCCACAGATAATTGTGTCTGCCAAAATTTCTGAGTAAGAATTAAATATTATTTGCACCTTACTTTCGTCGCATATGTGATTAAAGATTTGAAGCTGGGCATTCGGACAGCCAACGGTAGCAATAGATTCTTGCAACAGTAGAGTGCACGATTGTTGTGATTACAACCGATATATTTTTGGCTAAATACCCAATCAAAGCCAGGGAAAATATAATTTGAAAGTTTTGTTTCGACAAAGATATTTCCACGGTAAAAATGTAGAAATAAACACTCATTTCATTTGCACATTATTTATCTTCAAAACTGAATGTATGCTTTCCCTGTTTGAAAAGAGCTTACCTTTTTTCTCTGTATTGTGACCACTGTCTTGTTTACCAGACTGGGTAAAAAATAAACGTTTCCCAGCACACCAGTATTGGTGTGTGTGATCTTCACCCGTGAATATCAAAGACGTGCCCTCCCAATATAAGGCCATAAGCCACAGCCAACCCACAGCCTTATTCATACGTACCGACACCGAATACGTTACCATTGTGTCAATGGTTGACGGGCAAAATGGGTCTGGGACCCATTCAGCCTAAATTTCAGTCCGACTTTAAAATTGCCATTAGCACAATGCTAAAACTTTTATCAGGCCGAATTAAAATTAATTCGGTTGCGGTAGGTGTGAATAAGGCTTCGCACTTCATTAGCTAGACATACTTAACCTGTGACTCTTACAAATCATCTGAAAAAATGGCATATGCCTTCAATAGAAAACCACTGTCTTATCATTGTGTGACAACCAGTATCTCCCAAAGGTGTATTCTTGGCAACTGGCTTTTCTGTGTGATTTGGTTACTTACTACTGAAATTCTGCCGAGGAATAACTTATATTTCACACTTACTTTGAGCTGGAGATCCTTTCAAGAGTTGCAATTCATCAACAGTGAAATAAAGCGGTGTTGTGTATGACTTTGGTAGAATATCTTGGGATATTATTGAGGAAAAATTAAAATTACATAAAGGGCGCCGAATACGCGTTACGATTCATAATAACCAAGAAAAACAATAATTGCAAGTCATTTGTCATGGATACTGAGGTAGGGCTTCCAAAATGAATTTCCAGACATCTTCTCACATAGTACGTGTAGAGCCATCACAATATTCGGCATTGCTTGCAGGATTCGATCTTCTTCGATCATTGATTCTACAAATGTAAGTATTGTTTAACCTAATTTTTCAATCAACATCCCGTTAAGATTATGAGGCAAAACCGATCACACTGCCCCTCATCCTTACTCCAGACTTGCTGATCATGACCGCTTCAAGCCTTGGGGGGGGGGGGGGGGGGGGGGGGGCAGGGGTGATCCTTCCTCATTGGTCCTTGTAATGGTCGTCCATCCGTTCCTAGTCCTTCTGGGAAAGGGGGTAAGTCATCCTTCTCCACTAGACCTTCCTGTCTGGTCTTTCTGGGAGGGGAGGGTAGTCAGGTAGCTTATGGTACATACCCCCTCCCACTGGCCATGTGGCTCATGGTCTGGACCCCTCCCCAGCCAGTTGGATCATGGTCCAGACCCCCCTTCCCCCCAGCCAGGTGGTTCATGGTCTCCAACCCCTCTTCCCCAAGCCAAGTGGCTCATGGTCCACCCCCATCCCCTCAACCGTGAACAGGACAGACACGTCTGAAAATATTGCAATCCGTCGTACTACGTGCGTGGTCGGTAACAATATAATCAGCAGAAATGCGATAAAACCATTTAAAATACACGCAGTTTTGTTGAACATGTGTAGTCAAGTTTGCAAAATGTTACTATTCAACATACTCAAGCAGGACTTCAAAGCAGTTTCCGTCGTAATCATCAAACTTCTTGGAATTTCTAATAGAAGTTCTGCCATCTTCAAAAATTCAACAACAACAAAAAAAAAAACGATATATATATGAACATAATACACTGAAGCTAAAAACATTGGGCAAATACACAAAAATACCTGTTCCCTTTTCCTTCCCAATAAGAATCAAACACATATACCTTTCATTACAAATTAAACCATCTAAATAACTAGGATTTGTATTTAGAAAGAGCGGTGTTACTAGATCTACCAGACAGACTGAGGTCAGTCGACGTATTATTGACTTTATGTGACCAATGACTATTTTCTCAAGGACTTAGAAATATCACCTACCTCAACATCTTTGTTTGACTTCAGACCGTACCCTTCCTCGAACTGTTCCAAAGAGATGCATGTGGTTTCTACCCCGTTATCATGCAACCAAGTCATAAATTCATCAAAATGTTCCTCTCGATCTGGGTGTTGCAACACATTTCCTGAGAAAATACAACAACAAAACAGATGTATTTAATGTATTATATTTATTGCCATCATTCTCAGTGCATGACTAACCACACAGTTTATGGGGTGATAATTACTTTGAAATGATGTTCTGGTGGAAAATTACAAAATTTCTGGAAAATGTTAAAGCTGTGAGGTAGGTAATTGCCTTATTACGGGGAAGGAGAAAGTGAACTGATTTTCCAAACAAGAATGCTTATCGGCATTATGTCACGCCTGACGTATGGTTCCTGTGAGGTGTCATTAAGACTGAAGAACACAGCCACCTGGTGTTAGTATCTTTAAGAAGTGTCTTTAAGCACTTCCTGTGAGGTGTCCTTAAAATCAGGACAGAGCCATCTAGTGTTAATTTCTTGCATAACCTACCCACAAGCAACCAAGCAAACAAACACCACAGTGAGAAGATAAGTCACTCTGCTCATGGGCAGGCGCGACAAATAAGGGGGGGGGGGACAAAACGAAACCCGTTTCAAAGTGGATATAACTTGCCTTTCTGCACGGTTTTTATCTTCTCGATAAGTTCATATATCGCCATAAAATCCTTCCATTCTTGACTTCCAACACCAAGTGGACAGCTGCATTCTGGAATAATAGCCATACAAAGGTGTGTTTGCACACTAAATTCGGTAAATTATACACATGCGTTGTTTGTGTAATCCTTATACTCCCTGACTGCATGCACGCAACACTTATTTCTTTAGAAATGCACATCTGGTTTTCTTCTAGGAGCTATATTAAATTTTAATTTGGTCTGTTCAGTATGACAGGCTATAGTTTGTTTGTTTTTTCAATTATTTCACAGATTCAAATATGTTAGGTTCACTTACTATCTAACAGTTGGTTAACCAATTCAACAGATTCTCTTTTTGTCTGTCTTGTCATGGACTCTTGGTCTGCATGTTCACCGCTTTTGGACAAATCGGTGTTATCCGCCGAGTTTTTACCTGCTGTCCCCTTATTTTTCCTGTTTTTCTTTCCCATTTGTCTACTCTTGTCGCGCTTAAAAGCAGGAAAAATACACAGTGCTTCAATTTCTAAACATACAAAATGTAGCATTATCTTCGTTCCAGGATACTGCGTCCAACTAAACACTTATCTAAACGTGGTGAACATTTTCGAATAATGTTAACTGATCCGCTTCGTCGCCACCAAAGAACTTCAATATACGGGCTTCGCCACCAAGATATTAAAATGCTGTGTACATTATCCCATTGATCAACTCATTGGCTTTCTGCTTCCGCCTCACCGTCGCCAAGTACCACTATTAATTTTTTTGTCAGTGTTCTAAGTAGTTAGAATACTGGTGCATTGTAGTTTGAACAGTCAGTCCAGTGGATTATCAACAGAATTGTGACTGGGGCTATGCATCTCTTTTTTTTTTCTCCAATGAATCAATTTATTTATTATGAACTGATCATTTGTTGATAAGCCAAACGGGTGTTGCGTGATGGATCCAGATTAACGGCTTGGCCACACTGAACTGACCGAGATTCTTTCCGAGTCCAATTTTGTTTCCGATAAATTTGGCTTACATAAAAAT
>JBCAUG010032186.1:0-10215 GCA_038406175.1 Haplosyllis leylae
CTGTGAGATAATTGCACTAGTCCTGTCACTGGTCCTGTCCAAAGTCTTGTCCCAGGTCCTGTCCAGGGGGTACCCCAACCAGGACAGGGGAGGGGACCCAGCCGGCCAGGTCAGTGAGGGGCCCCTCATTACCAGGACTAAGGGGTACCATCAGGCAGGACAGGGGGTACTGCCAGACAGGACAGGGGTACATCCCCTACTAGCCAGGACAGGAGGTACCGACCCCCTGGCCAGGAGAGTGAGTGCTTGCTATGCGGGCAGTAAAGCATATTGCTGTCATGCTGGAGAACTTTCTTGTTAATTTATTCAATTGAATAAATTTTTTTTGCAATATATGTATAATAATTCTTTATTTTATAAAAAATTGGTAGCGGTAAAATCCTTTATATTCTAATCAATCTGCAAAGGCTGGTAACTGCACAACAGTTAATATTTTACATAGTATGTTTACCCTAAATAGATTAAGTTCCTGTCCATTTTTAACATATTTACGCTTCATGGGAAAACAATTGCAGGCATTAAAACTTGTCCGTGTAAACTTTCATCAATATGAAGTTAAACGACGGCTGTGCGAATTGATAAATGTATTTGAAAAGTCAATGAAGTCAACATTATGGCCCAGAATTTACAGCTTTGGTGTGGAAAAAGTCAGTATATTTAAAGTTTACAAACTAGGAAACTAGGAACACAGATACACCAAATAATTGTAGAGTATTTTTTACGGAACACTCATAATTTTCATCAGATCTAGTCAATAACTTATCAGTTATAACCACATCAAAAACGCCACGAATGTTAATAAAATTTACTTTAGATGACGTCCATACCAACAGTTTAGGACAAATTTCCTGCAGATTTAATTCTCACAATTCATCTGTTGAAAAGATAAGAAAATCTTCAAAAAGACATTTCCGCAATGGATGTTGCTCCATCGCCCAGAATGTTCTCATGTGCGGATTTTCGCATTTCAGTGCAAATCGACAACAAATCATTCTATTCCCAATTTGCTTTTTCGCGATAGGTATTTCTGTAAGATTCAGCAGATCTAGAAATAGTTTTCTACTCCTTGCTATTGTATGTGTTAATTATGAAGTAAATACAATCTAGCAAGTATTGGAAATATTAAATAATCCTTATCTTTCAAATTTAAATTGCAACAATTCTGAAAAAATGCATTTAATACCTGTCACATCTGTTAGATTTGCTTATCGTAAAAAAACGTGATTGTACTGAAAGAAATCATGTAGATCTAATTGAATTTTTTTGCCATTTTGAAGACATACCAATCTCTTAAGAGATCACCTCACATGGGGAATTTAAGAGGTAAACTTCACGGCTTGTTGGTCACAAGATGTTAGATACGAATACTTTCTTGATTTCTTTACTCGGTAATATCTAATCCATATTTCACAAAAGCAATCAACGAAACGTCGAATTTTTAGGTCCTTCATCAAATAAGTTTTTCGTAGTCTGATATACAGTTAGCATTGCCATCAGAAATTTATCTGGCTTCTTAAAATTTTCGTAACGCATGCGAAAGTTGTGGGATGGTAATATTTTAACGTAATATTCTAATATTCAGAATGAACCGAACCTCCCTGCTTCCTCACCGTGAAAGACCTAACTAGGAAGACTTTAAAGAAAGAATTTAACACATTTAACAATTCGCGTTGCTTGGTTCGACATTATCAGAAACATATTCAGTTGGTCCAATATGGACTGATTTACCTGTTACGCAACAAATTCATTAAATAAATCAATAACATAGTACTATTTGGAACGATGTCATCAATAATTTTTAATAAGATTTGTGATAATTAATTTTAAATTACAATTTAAAATTGCGGCTAGATAATTTGAAGTTGTGGAATTACAGTCATTTCATTCATCTCTTGTTTCATGGATCTGTGAAAAATATAAGCATCATAGATATTTTAAAATTTCGAAACTTTTGTAGTACTAATATAATGCTAATAATACTAAAATATCTAAGTCATTCAACAAACTGGATGATATGCAATTCGACATCCTACCTTCAATAGTCAGAGATAGGAATGTAACCACTCATGTTGGGACATCCGATAGGAAATCGCCGACACTTCGGCTCTTTACTTCTCTCCCAACAGTGTAAGGCATAAAGTGGTAGTAGCACTAGAGGTGATCGATATCTGCAAAATAGTTTAATGTTGCTTAGATCTAATAGAAGCGCTACTGAAATGAAGATGGTTAGCAGTCCTTCTCAATTTTTCTTTGCTCACATGACAAAGTTTCACCGTAAGATGTGACTGAAAACAGTGTGCATATTATATCATTAAAAACACTATTACTATTTATGAGTGAAATATTATGGTTTTACTTTAAATAATGTTATTCAGGAATTACTATGTCATCAACTAATATTCTCAGTTCATGTGACTGTATCAACAAGGAGTCCCGATTTTTGAAATCATTTTTGAAAGATTTTTTCATAACATTTAAATACTACAGTTCAGAAATAAAGACTCTGAATGGAAAGTGAAATTTCAATGGTTACTTGCCGGGATATGCTTCTGGGTGATAGCATTGGCGGCTCTAAGGGAGACGCCAGGGACTCATTTCCCCCTCTCGGCAAAAATTTCTTCATTCGCATGCATTGTTTGGGAAAAAAAATTGTCAAATAGTAGGTAGGTGCCCCCCGCTTAGGGGATGGCTCACCAACCTCTGGAAAATCCTTTATCCGCCATTGGATAGTCTATTTCATCCGTCCTTAGGAGGTTAACGTTTGCATTCACATGCCCTTTCTAATGTAGTTTCTGTAGGACCTGCAATTTTCAAATAGACTGGCACCAACCCTAACTAGGGATATTAACCTGTCATTTGACAAAATTTGTCCCAAACAGAAGTAAGACCCTTTGCTTTATACATGGGGAAAGATTATGGGGAGAAGGTTGGTTTACAAGTAAACAATAAAAGGTACACCGGGTTCAATTAGGAACATCAGCTACTCCTAAACTGATCTAAAAGGAGACGACGGACCTTGGTTTCAAACCAAGGTGGATTCCTCTGCTGCATTTTGGTCACTTACGTGCAGTGGCTTCCTCACATACCTCAGATGCAACAGCTACTAGCTTCTTGGTTGCTAGCATGCCAGCCTAAATGTTTTTGACCGGTGTATTTCGAAAAAAAAATTGACATTTTCTTATTTTGAATTTAAAATTCATATAATTCACCTAACTAGACAACAAAAATAGTGTAATTTTAAAAATACTTTTGTGAGGTTTGAACCATGGATCTACTGATCAACAGTCAGGCTTGCTAACCATTACACCAAGTGTCAACTGTGAATGAGAGACACAGAATAGCTTACATATGACTTCAGTCATGCTTGACTGATTCTAGTTGAATTCATCTAATTAAACGAATCTAATATAAAATGGGAAAAACACGATTGACGAGACACAATCGAGCGTACACCAGCAGTGTCCTCACAGTTTGAGGGTTAGTTTTTTATGCAGTTTATGTTGTTGTTATTGAAAGATTTTAGTGGATTTGTTAAACTGTTCTGATTTTTCCTGTGGCGTCTTGGTATGAACATCCACGTGTCTGAGATAAAGAGACCCTATCAGGTACATTGTAAACAGTGATTATAAAGTCTGCTAACGAGTTTTGGTCCTTTGCAGAAAGCCAAATTTTAATTTAATTCATTTACGAGTCTGATGGCAAAATGAATGACACTATAGACACATTTTGTTCGCCAATTGAACATTTGTTAAATTCTTCCGATGACAAAAACTACTGGATTTTTCTTTCAAATAGAAAATGTTCAATTTGCTTGAATCAAGTAGATGTTACTTATTATTTGTTATTGAACAGTTACTGAATATTATACTATGAAGTTAAATAGACATGACTGAAAAATTTAACACAGAATGTAATCAACATATGATGATACTTTGTTATCTTTATTTTAATACTAAATGTGTACAGATTAGGGGAAGTAGAATTTATGAACAATTATTAATAGTGTTCAGTAATAAATGGTATCACCATCGCCACCATCAACTTCATCGTCATCACCATTGTCAACATCACTGTTATCGTCAGCGTTGTCTTCATCGTTGTCATCACCCATACCGCCTTCATCTACATTGTCATCCTCATCCCCATCCCCATCCCCATCCTCACTATCACAGGTTTTCAGACAGTCCAGATAGGCCGTCGTGCCGTTGCTGGAGTCGCTGGAGAGGCATTTGTTGAGACATTGAACGCTGTAGCGCTTCACGGGTCCTGATTCCCGACGAAACCTGGACAGCGCAATGTCCGAGTCGGTCTCCAATGGCGCTCCTGCAGTATAAGAAAATCTTACGATTTCGCACACTTGTTACCTAAATTGACATACCAAACAGCAATAAGCTATCCCTTGATGTAATTATGTTTATTAGTGTCCTCGTACGTATAATACAAGGGAATGTTGGTCTGTTCTCAGGGATGGATTGGATTCACTGCCCAATGATGCACTGGTAAGATAGATCTATCCCGTAGTAAGCTATCTCTTGTAGGTGGAGAGACCAACCGCTGGAAAGGTCTGGCTTGGATGGACTGTAGTCGGGAAATATAACTTTACTCATAATTTTGTTTACGAATTTGAATATGCTAGCAAGGGTGTGGTCAATAAAGTTATTTACTGTATTTGTAAAAAAAAAACACGTACCTTCAGACTCTGTGTAAACCACAATGAATACCAATAATGCACATAACATAACACCAGCCTTCATCTTTGTCGTCAATTCAATTTTCTTTCTCCAGGTTTTAATTTCAGCTTCAACATACTTGTCTTTTTATATGTTCATTCAATCTGAGTCAACAAGATTATTAAATGTCGCTGTAAACTAATTATTATTCAAAAGTCAATTCATTTTACATATGAATATTCATGACCACATCATTTCATATCAAATGTATTTGAGGATCAAACACAATTTTGAATCTTAATAAATAGTGTCTGTATACTAACTGTTAAAATTGATGCTGAGTCCAGAAATACCCGAAAACAAATTTTCCTATGTCCGAGGGAGGGGGCCGGGGAGGCGGTGGGGGACATTCCTGCACCGATCAACTTTCAACTGATACTGAGTCCAAAAATGCTAAAAAAAAAAGACATTTCCTTCTGCCTAACTGGGATGGGGTGGGGGGAAGTTGCAGCGGCGACCAACTTCTAACTTTTCATACTGAGTCAAACAATACAAAAATCATATTTTCCCTATGCCTGACGGGGTCCAGTGATGACCAACTTCCAACTTTTGATGTTCAGTCGAAAAATGCTAGATACAAATATTTCCTTTGTAAAAAATAGAGTGCGGGAGGGGGGGAAGGGCAAGGAAGTGTAGGGGTCCCTGACTATGTGAGACATCTGGTGAGAGTTTAGGGTGAACTACAGAAATTTTTACTACACAAATTTGCCACTCGCTTAGACCGAGTGCATCACAGATCGTCTTCGTGCGGAGACTAATAACGCAAATAAGCTTGTTCAAAACAAAATCATCGAAAAATGTCTTTGAGTCTGGTATCTTGCAAGCAGAAATACTATAGCATAAAGCATAAAGAAGTGCACTACCCGAAAGTCACTACAAGGCTTGTAGTCACCAGGAATGCTCCAGTAACATTACACAGTAGTTTAGGCATTGTTCTTGCAAGAAAAGGACCTGTAATATCACGAAAATTTTTTCTGACACACGGAAGTGATCCCGTCTGATACAGCTTTAATTGGTTGGTTTTACAAAAATGTTCGTTTCGAATCAAGTAGAAGCAGCTTCTAATTCACCAAACGTCTTTAATTTCACAATCAGCAGGAATAATCAAAGCAAAGAACAGAAGCTGTACATTTGGATATTTAGGATTATTTTTAGTTTTCTTTGGCTTTTTCCATTATACTAACATGGCAAGACTTTGGACGGTTTCTCAAATAACACGAATATCAAAAGATATTATTACTTATAGTGTGATATATTCTGCCTACTGAGCTAACCTGACGTATGCTGATGAGTGCTAATCTTTAATCTGACTTTTGTTTTTTATGCGACAATTGACTTTTTGGACTCAGATGAATCGGCTGTAATCAGCAGTATGATTTTACAAGGATATGGCAGTCTCGAGACTTAGCAGCAATTATAGATCAACTCAGTAAGCTTAACATTAGACTAATAAACCTTTGATTGTGAAATATCCGTTTTCTTTCCACTGGAAGCATCTTTATTGTTTTGTCAGAATTATACATAATTGTCAACTTATTAAAAAAACTCATTTGACATTGATTTTTTTTATTTAAAATTGATTTGAAATTTAGAAGAGGTAATAAGTTCCTCTGTGGAGTGATATCATTGCCGCTTGGAAGCTGGGACCCATACACCAACGGCATCTGTGGCGGCAACTCCAGCAGCAATGCTTCGTCACCCTGAATAAAGTTCAGAAAATACGTGTGATGTTAGAAAAGTTTTATAACGGTCGTCTATGAGAATTTTTTTTTTAATTTCTGGAAGAAACCATTAATTGTGTCAACTATTTGTTGGTAGATAATTATTTCTGATAGCAATGAGATCCTACCTACATGGAGCTTTTTCAATATGTTTACTCTGGGAAAAAGTTACTGAAGTCAAACTTTTAATTAAAGCTAATTATTGAGAAAGCTCCACTTAGGTTGGATCCCCTTGCTATCAGAAATGATTTGGATCCCCTTGCTATCAGAAATGATTATCTACCATCAAAAAGTTGATACAATTAATGGAAAAAAATAAAAACTAATTTTTCTCATAGACGACCGTTATAAAACTGGGCAGTATTTTCTGATTTCATAAAAAAGTGTAAGTATTTTCTAAATTTTATTCAGGATGTTCGTGTGAATGCTGTAATTAAAATGGATGTATTCCTTTCGAATACGCTCTTGATGTGAAGATTTTTACTTGTAATCTTGACAAAAACGCCAACGAGATGCAAAGTAATACGACATACGATTACTTTAAAAAGGGTATTAATAATACACCAGAGGGAAATCACATTCTCCCTTAATGTAAGGCTATAAATACAAGAAAACCATAACCGCTGACAGCTCACTGCTAAACAGTCTACTATTATGTAATAACCACTAGAACGGCCTCACAGGGGGTATATGACCTACGCATGAGCCCCACATTAGGGTTCACACCTAAAACCTTGACAGCTAACACATGACCTAGCTTAAGCAGCAGAGTCTCGTAACCAGATTGCCAACTGCGCAACTGCCGCCATTACTTATTTTATTTACTGCCGAGTACAGAGAGAGAAATACTTATTAGTTAAAGGACCAAGCTAATAAGACAATAGAGAGTAAGTTTTTACTGATTTTAGTATAATTTATTAGGATCTTCAAGCCGAAAGAATAATACAATTAATACAAGAAGAAGTAATACAATTCAAATTTTTAAAGATCAACTACTGTCAGGTCTGTGACAAAAGTCCACAATGCAGGATTTCCTTTCCTCTCCTTTTTTCCCCGCACAATATGAGCTGATGCAATCATATAAACTCATTCGGTACCTTTTCATTACGTTTGGCCTGCTTTCGTAATCATTCCTTTTCCCAATGAGATCACTGAAAGTGAAAAAAGTTTCAAGTTTTGAAATATTCAAACTTTATTATACAGCTCAATAGGACACAGTTGTATTTTTATGTTCGTTTAAGTTTGTTTTGGGATAATCTCAAAATAGTAATGATTTCGTTTCTTATTGTCATGAATTAATGTCACAGATTTGTTTGTGGTGATGTAAAAATTGTGAATAGTAATTGAATAATAAGTAGATCTTATTGTCCACTAAGCACTACTACATTCTAAAGCAGATCTACATGTTATAAAAGTGTCAGACAATCCTTGGCTCAAAAGTTTTCATCGCACCTTGCATCAGCATCAGTGCTGTCGCTTTGGACGGTATATATTGATTTCTATGATGTGTTCTGGCATACAATTAGAGTGACGATAAGAAATGGTTACAAAACCCAATCCGAGCTTTGCGCTGATGCAGATGTTAAAGCTCGGTTTAGATATGGGTCATGATCGTTCGAATTGCTTATTAATTTTAATAAATAAATAAATAAATAAATAGACAGATCTGTCACTTACGGGGCGTAGTGACAGATGGCAGCGCAAGCGGCCTTTTTCGCGACACCATCCTTTTCAAGACAACCAACATAACACTTAGCATCGTCCGTCCATTCTGTAATACTCTTCTTGATGTCTTCAACCTTGTTAAACGTTTCCTTGAACGGCTTTAGCAAAGAATCCAAAAATCTTTTCTCTGGTTCTTCATCAGACTCGGACCTCGTTACCGTAACTTTCTTCCAAAAGGCTGTAATGGATAAAATAAGATTCCACAGGGATGGATCATCTGAATCACTGGTCTGATTATTCAAATTAATCTGTTTACTTATAGTTTTCATTGTTAAAGCCACAATCTACAACGTTGTCAAATGCTAAATTGTAGATTGTTGTCATAATAATACTTTTTAGTTTGTAGTAAAGTAAGAAAGTATTCGTTAAATACACCGATTAACAATTGTATTTTTTGAAAATTTCTTCACAATCAAGTACAGAACAGAAAGAAAATTGATCATCGATTAAGATTGTAAAAGTTTGCCAAGGGAAATTTCTTTTGACTGTTATCTATTCTTCTTTTAGAAAAGTTGCAAGACTATTTTGGTTTCCCATTCATTTTTGTAAAAAAACAAATTTGATGTCTACCAATGATTCATCCTCAATTTAAACACATATTTACATCTATCATTTCAAAAATATTCCCTAAAATTTTTGTGCAACACATACTATTGTAAAGTACTAAAGTAATTAATCACTTCTATATTGTATTGAGGGAAATCATCAGTTTCTTATAACTAAAATGACTATTACGTTTATCATCGTCATCTATGTCTCTCGTCACTGTGGCTGCCATTGCGCAGGCCACCAATGCGAACAACAGCACCAGGGTTTTCATGCCTATTGTTGGTTCAGAGACGAATCTGAAAAACGTCACTGACTTTATCTTTCATGGAAGAGCACTAAGGATGTGTAAGTATCTGCAATCAATGGCTACTTTTATATCTAGTTCCGCAGTACAATTACACTAAACTCGGCATTTATCGTCAGCTCAGAGACGTGAAAAATACTTGCATGTTAAATGTTCAAAACACTATTGCAGTTTAATTTACTGACCAATTGTTAATGATTTCCTTTTTTGTGTGAAGTAAGTTTTAATTGGAAGTGGTTTTCTCACCTTCAGTGCTTCCTTCCTGGTTTCTTCTCTTAGACTTTCGTCTTTGAGTTTAGACCTGATGAGGTTCTCTTTTTATAGGTCCGTGCAGCATGAGTCAACAAAGTTATTAGATGTCTGTGCAATCTTATTAGTATTCATGTATAAACTAATTTGAATATATTAATATTCAAGAATGAGTTTGATTTTTGCTTATTACTTTTGAAGGTAAACTAATTTCTGACTTGCCTTGGTGATAATACTCTTGACTACTCTGTGCAAACCTGTAAAGATTCAGCACCAAGTTGTTTAAGCGTTTACAAATGAACTCATTTCATTTATTGCTATTTGTGAGTAAACTGCTTTGTGCCTTGCTGTAAACAGTCTTTTCAAAAAAAAATTAACAACTGACTTAAACTAATAGATAATTTCTTTCACTATCGTTAAAAGTTGATGGTAAGTACAGAAATAAGAATTTTGATGTGGATCATTCGGCAATTGATACTCGTGTCACGAGTTGACCCTGAGGAGAGAAACCTCAAATGTTTGGAAAACAACCGGACGTGTGAAAATTGAGCTCCGCAGTGCATTTGGGGCATTTTTACTGTAAATCTCCTCAGAGATCACTCCTGATGAGTAGTTCCAGCCAATTAGGTTCAAGTTGTCACATGCGAATGACGTAATGTCTAGACAGAGAGGGGTGATGTGTGAGTGAGCCAATCAGTGATGAGAGTGATGACATCATGTCTGAACTGAGTACTACACTTGAGCGTGCATATTCCTACCCCCTCAGCCTTGTAACTGTGTCAGCAATGGCCTAAACCGCTTGGAAACACTACCTCAACGTAGTTAGAATTGTATTCTACCTGGGAAAATACCAAAAGGCAATTTCCAGCTCCTCTCCTTAGTGGGAACTATTTTGTGTGATGTAAGAATATGATGGTGCACCTTCCTGGCTATAAAA
>JBCAUG010032197.1:0-10214 GCA_038406175.1 Haplosyllis leylae
CTTTCACCCTTTGCACCAACCCAAAAACCTAATCGAACATTTTATGACCTAGTGTGGTGGGGACCCAAAAACCTAGTTTATAATTGCCTTTGCACCTTTTTCACCCTTCGCACCCCTTTGCACCCTTTCGCACCCCTTCGCACCCTTCGCACTCCTTCGCACCCTTCGCACCAACGAGCCACCTGGTGAAACTTTCACTTCCTGATATTTGTAGTTTCACTGATAGATTGACGTTTCTTCAAAGGTCGAAACCGCAAAAGTACAAAATAATATTTGCTGAGACAAACATTTCTCTATTTGTAATAATCGATCTGGAAGATGCCCCGTGGGGAACTCATGACATGTAATCCATTTAATATTTGTGTTGTCCGTGTCCAATCCATGACCAGGCAATTCTTAGTCTTTGACTTTCATCTTATTGATATTTGTCAAGGTAAACATCCGCAAGGTATATCCAGTGTCAAATATTAGCTCTGATATTATTACAAGATGACCGAAAATCAACAGCTCCGGGGAATGATAATGTAGAATTTCACTTTGTATCCTCAGAATTAAAAAATCAGTTCTGTAGTCCGTAATTGTTTCAGAATTTTTTTCGCACACCAGTTATTAACGCAAGTTTATGGGAATCTCCACCCAACCCCTCTCCCCTGACAAATCAAAAAGAAAGGGGACAGTCACCCGTGAAGTTCCTTCGGTACTTTTAATTCCGGAAAATGATTTAACCTGCGCCTTTTGATTTGAATTCATGTATTTCTGTTTGTGTTTAGTTGATTTGTGTCTTTTTAATTTTTTTAACCTGAAAAATTCCATAGTTCAGAAAACTTAAATTGTTTTTTTTTGTTCAGGTCGGGAACCGAGGATGGACCCTTTACAATTTCATAATGTCGTAAGTACATCGAACTTCTTTATTTTATTTCAGTTGAGTTTTAAGCCTCTGAAAGGCTTTGGACATTTTTGAAAAAAGTAAAATACTCAATAGCTGACAACACGATAGCTGATCAAAGAACCAAGGGTTCCCTCCACCCAAACTAGACTTCCGAGTTTTCAAAGTTTTCCAATGTTCAGTACAATCTGATCTATGTGGGTTCAATCTCACCGCGGACCAAGTTGCAACGAGTCACCAAAGTGAAATTCATTTCTGAATATTTGGATAAAGTGTTCAAAAGCAATTGAATGTAACAATTTTATTTGTAGATGACAGTGGAAATTGGTTCATTTTAAATGTAGGCCAACGTCTGTTGAAACTGATAAAAATCATAAAACTTCCACAGCTTTTAACTGGTGATACTACAAATTATTCTTAGAAAGTTCTCTTGATTATCACTTTTTGTATTACAGTGAAGTAGATGCATAGGGAAAATATAAACAAGAAATAAATTCTATTTTCCACTCAAGAACTTGTGAAACAATCAGTGAATGGATTCTAAATCCATCTGCGAGACAGAAACCCCATATAAAAAGCACAGTGCATCTGTGGGGTCCAAGATTATATATCACTCAAAGAGATTGAGCTGGTGCGAAAGATAATAAGACGATTTGTCTGGCTACAGGTCCTTAAGGTTTTGTGAGTTCAAAACAGGAACGAGCACAAGGGACAATACTGCGGGTACAAATGTTCTTGTTTGAATATTTGATAACTATTTCCACTCCTCCCTTTGAATTTCTCCACACAGTTTAAATCTTTGGTACTTGTTTGGTATTTGACAAGGTGATACATTTTATTAAATTAGCACCTCTCCAGTATTTGTTTGGAAAATTTCTACCTTGCAAGATGATATTTCACTTCTCCTGAGGGGTTACATGAGGATAAAAATTTAGCTTCATATTTAATGTGATTTGCCAATGAGCCACCATTGCGTAAAACTCGTTACATTGTAGCGGGAAGAAATATGAACACTTTGACTACCAGCCCCTTATTTATATTGTGGCCACGATTCAATAATGTTAGCTTAGCCTGAAAGATTTGATCAATTTATTTTGGTTTGAACATAAAACAGAGACATCAGTGACCCCTCTCAAGAGTCAGTTCGTTGAATCAGGTCACACTTTTTAAAGTCTTTATTCTCTGACGTCAGCTTGAAATTGAGTTGTGGAGTTCTGTACTTTGCAATTTATATCAACAACATAAGCTTTTGGCTGTCTGATGGAATTTTGTTTACCAAATATAACATCTGTTTCTCAAACTTTCTTGCAAGGTTTTGATCTACCACCGAATGCTGGTATCAAATCTGTCAGCATCACGTTGCAAACTGATGTCTCTTTCCTTCCGTTAAAAATATGTACCAAATTGATTGATAATATTCTGCCCTAATAACTGACTGTCATGCCTTCATGGCAATGTGAAAAGAAGAGAAACAAAAGAAATCATTTTATGTTTAAACCAAATGTAAGAAATGTATGAGAAGTCTTTGACCCAGTGCTCAGCTATCTTCATAAGGAAGGGTACTTTCCTGAAGTACGATTGGGATAGACGTCTAAATCATTTCTATCGCAGAGTGAATTGGTTTAAAGGACGATCCAGCTGTAATGTCTTTCATATTTCACCCAAATACATTTTGCTAATCGGCATTGCTACTTTGTACACAGTGATAATTTAATCCCACATTTAAGGATAAAAATACCGTTGAGAACGTAAATCAAAACCAAGAACCATCCAATAGACTAGCAATTTGACAGGTATTGTTGTTTCGTTGGCCTTGCAGTCTAATTTTTTTCAGCAGATGGGGTTGAAGATGAAGGCATGAGGAGAACTTGGACGCATAGGTTCGGTGGTTTTGTCGGTTACAAATCTGAAGAAAATCTTATTCTAAGCTCAAATATCTACTATTATAAACTATTTTGTTGTGTGCGATTCTCAATATTTCAGTTGCTTGCGAATTTTTTAATAATTGATGACAATTGACAGTTGTGTAAATAAGCCAATGACATTTTTTCCTCAGAAACAAATGACTTTATTTCGTTTCTCCAAAGTGGTAATGAAATATCAGCAAAGAGCCCTTCATAGTATTGAACGTCAACTACAGAGACAGGTGTGGTGTAACTAACCCCTGCGGGCTGCAGTCGCTTTCACAGTCCACTACGTACATCAACCTAATCAAATATTTGCTTTGAATGGCTTCACAGAGAAATCCATTTATTTTGAAGTTAGCCCTACTTTATTGCAATATTAGACTGGACGGAAAACGAAATTAATGCAGAGTGCTTTCTGTCATGTAAATTTGCAATAGACATCAATAGGAAGAATTCATCAGAAAATCAATCGGTCTCATCTGCTTTCTTGGATGTGGATCGAATTTTTACAATGTCGTAGATTTAAAGTCTCAGTACTCAGCCAGACGACCATTGCCCTGTTTGCAAAAGTTTGAATGCTTAGTCAGCCTCTACCACCGCCGTAAAACTGACATTCGTGTTTTTCCAAAGTCAGCGTCGTTTGATTAGATGAATTCAGTGCAACAGACAAGAAATGGGCCTAAAATTGTGTCCTTGAAAATGACCAACTCTACTTGTAATTGTGAATTAATATTTTTACCGAAATTATGGTTTGGATATTGTGTTGGACTATTTCAAAATTGTCAATTTTCAGGATTTTTATGAACATGCTGTGGTCAATGCTATGTTCAAATATTTTGCTGATGTTTACATTCGTGTTTTTTCATAATTATACAATGTTGACAGATCTGCCAGATCTGGCATTTTGTGTTTCAGTTTAAGTTTGATTTTCTTGCACATATCTTGACATGTCAGTTTTTTTTTCATACATATTATTATTGAGAAGATTGAGTAGCATATTCCACCAAATTTATCAGTGACTGTAACAAATTTAACATAGGAAAAACATGATAAGAAGTAATTGCCAGATCTGTCAACTTTGTGTTCTGGTAATTATGGAAAAACTCGATTGATGATAAACACAACACAATGTTTTCACTTGCCAGTGAGGAGCATGAGTCCACCTTGTGTACATTGGTAAAATAATCTATTTTGAAAGCAACGATGTCAAGTTTTAAGCCAAGCGTGTAGGTGCGAATTGTACCTATAAATAAAAGGATCATTTTAAATTCTTAAAATGGGTTTTACTCGGAAAATTAATGACTGAAACAGGGAGTTTTGCCTCGACTGGTGCATCGGGGTTGCCATGGGAGCACATGCTCACGTGCTACGGATGACAGTTACAATATTACGTCACTTAGGTTTTTGATTTCAACGTGACAACATCAAAACAAACATTTACAATTGGAATATTATTAATTTATATGAATTTTCGGTGAAGTTTCATTGAAAGCATCACTGAATAATTACTCAAAAGGAGTAAATCAACTAAACCAACATGAAAAGAAATAATACAGCTGCTAAGCGGCGGTTGTTGGATGACCTAGAAGCTTGTTCTTCAAAGGACGAAAGAACTAGATCTACTGAATTTGTTCGGGATGAACAAAATCAAAATTCGAAGAGGTTGAAAAAGGACAAAATTGTCAGTAAGAAATTAACATCTAAATTAAATACCAAAACCAAAGGGTTTAAAGCAAAATTGCTTAGTAATTCCAAGACAAAAGGGGGCAAGAATTTGAATAATGACAACGCTATTGCCAGTGTTGCTAGAAATTCAAAAATTGACCCGTTGTCAAAATCAAGTAAAAGTATTGATAATGGAATAAGAAAAGTAATTCCAATTATTCAAACAAGGGGAATGAGGGCAAAAGTAAATGAAGCTTGGGTAACAAATGATAATACTCAACTTAACACATTGAATGAAGGCGAGTTGTTGAACCTTAATGAACTTGACAGACTAACTACTTCGGAAATTGTAGATGGAGATTTTGAAGATGTTCAAGAGCTTCAACATGGACTAGTTTGTCATGATGGTATAGAACTGTCGATTCAGGGTGAGGATTTAGATGAATTCCCTGATGTTGAGGACGGTACTGTAACTAAAAGAAAGGCATCTGAGTCTGAACCTGGAGAACTCGTTTCAAGTGAAGATGAGGCTGAAGATGAGGTATCTGTATCTAGGAGAAAAACTGTACAGTCAAAGGTGACGAAGTTAGTCAATACACAACAACAGCGGGTACAGGCAACGCCCCCAAATGTTTCAAAGATGGACAAATTTAGTCATTTAAGGAACAACCTGGATTTTAAACAATTCCTGAATGAGATGGTCGATCAAAGGTTATCATCTACAAAAAAGACAGACAACGATCAGAAGAATAGTAAGAATACTGACATAGATCAAAATACAACCCCGAAACCACAAGCCTTCAAATCCCCATCTGACACTACTATTTATTCGCCAGCCTTGAGAAAGGCTAGTAATGATGATGTATCATTAATTGAGAAAATCTCTAATTTTGTAGAAAGTATTCATCTGGAGGGTAGAACAGGAAAGGGAAACAATAGTGACAAAGATAGAGTACAGGCTGATATTTCACCTCAACTTCCTCAAACACCTCGTCAGTCTCACACATCAGATAGGAGGAATATCGAACCCAGAAATGAACAACTACAGAGGCGAAAATCAAGTGAGATGGACCGAGGGAAGAAGGGGATGACGGATGAGGTTGATCAGCTGATTGTACAAGCAGAGTGATTTAAAGCCAAAGTGGAAGCACCAAAAGGTAATGAATTCTGTAATATGCTCATGCCTTATGACTATGACAAGTTGAGATCTAGATTTGTAAAACCGGAAGGTTTGGCACCAATAGACAACGAAATATTATTTCTAAGAAATTTTGACCAAGATGATGAGTTCTTTCACGTCACAAGTCAAATTGAGCCTAGCCTCAGGCAAAAAATCGAAAAGGGGGAATTTATAGAGCTTGAAAGATTACTCCCGAAAGACAGCAATTCAGGCAGAAATGACGAATTGAATAGGCACCTATTTAATCTGATTACCCATGGCACCAGCAATTTCCTGGAAACTCCCATCCGAAAAACTGGAAAAATCAATAGTATTAAGAAATGGGATCAGGCCTTCAGGGTATTCGCGGCAATTTATACACATGCAAACCCAGATAGGGCTTCGGAGATATGGCAATACATTTATGTAATCCATACTGCTGCCTCCGCAAACCCATGGGAAAATGTGTACTTTTATGACATTAATTTTCGAGAATTAATGGCATCAAAACCATGGAGAAGTTGGGGAAAAACCTACACTCAAGGGTGGAATATGGCCTTTAATAATAGTAACCATTTTTCAACCACCCACCAAAGTAACTACAACCCTCAGGGGCCTGGGAATACTACTAATAACTTCAAACAAAAAGCATGGAAGGATGACTGTTGCTGGAGGTTTAATAAAAATAGATGTAACAAGACTGGGGCTGACTGTAAATATGACCATAGATGCACATTCTGTGCAGGTTGGAACCATGGGTTCTTCAACTGCAGGAAAAGGCAAGGAAAGGCTAAAAAGTCCTTTGGTGGTGGGGTAGTCTCAACAGCTGCAACTGGTGGGAGTGTAGGAACAATCCCTAATCAAGTAGACAAATCAGAGAAGTAAGCTTAATTAAAACTAATCAATATAGTTCTACATTTCAGAAATACTACAATTTGAAAACTATGATTTGGACAACATAAAAACACCAGTTAATGTGGAAGCTCTAAAAGAGTTGTTGACTATCTCTAATTATGATATCAAAGAAACAAAATTCCTGATAGATGGATTAACCAATGGATTTCCCATAGGGTATTCAGGACCAGAAGAGGTACAAATTAACTCACCAAACCTCAAATTTAGGGAGGTGGGTGACCCTATAACATTATGGAACAAGGTTATGAAGGAAGTGAAAGAAAAAAGATATGCTGGTCCCTTTGATAAAATCCCATTTGATAGTTACATTCAGTCTCCAATTGGTTTAGTCCCTAAAGATGGTGGGAAAGATACAAGGCTTATATTTCACCTCTCATATCCAAGAGGTTTGAGGAAGACATCTGTTAATGCAAATACACCCAAAGAACTGTACTGTGAGTTATCCAGACTTCAATGAGGCAGTTCAGTTGTGCCTAAAAGCTGGAAAATCCTGCAAAATAGCTAAATCAGACATGAAGTCAGCTTTCAGGAACTTGGGTATAAGGAGACAGGACTGGAAATATCTTATAATGAAAGCTGTGTCACCTGTAGATGGGAAAGTGTATTACTTTGTAGACAAATGCCTCCCATTTGGAGCATCAATCTCTTGCTCACATTTCCAGAGACTAAGCAATGCTGTAAAACACATAGTGCAGTACAAAACTAAGAAAGACTTAGTGAATTACTTGGATGACTATTTCTTTGCAGCTAGATATAAGCTATTATGTAACAAGCAAGTTCAAGAGTTTCTATCAGTCTGTGAACAAATTTCTTTCCCTGTCTCTTTGGAAAAGACTTTTTGGGGAACCACAAAGTTGGTATTCTTGGGACTATTAATTGACACAATTAATCAATGTGTATGTGTGCCTGTAGAAAAGGTAGTAAAGGCTGTAAACATGATTGAATCCATCCTAAACCACAAGAGTAAAAAGGTTACACTTAACCAATTACAGAAGGTTTGTGGCTTCCTTAATTTCCTGGGTAGATGTGTCATTCCAGGAAGATGTTTCACCAGGAGATTGTATACATATACTGCCAATGACCAACTCAAACCCCATCACCATATCAGAGTAAATGCTGAGATGAGAGAAGACCTAAAGATGTGGCTCACATTCTTATAACACCCTTCTGTATTCTCAAGACCATTCATGGATTTTTCAAAGTTTGTCATTGCCAGTGAAATTGATATGTACAGTGATGCTAGTAGCAAGCTGGGAATGGGTGCTTTTTGTGGTCAAGAATGGATGTATCAAATGTGGTCTAAAGAGTTTTTAGACAAGCACAAGCCAAGCATAGAATACTTGGAACTATATGCTGTAACAGCTGCTGTCCTGACATGGATTCATCAATTTAAAAACAAAAGAATAATCTTATTCTGTGATAACCAGAGTGTTGTAGATATGATAAATGTGACTTCCACATCTTGTAAGAACTGTATGGTTCTAATCAGGTTGATTGTACTTACAGGTTTGAAGTACAATGTTAGAGTTTTTGCCAAACATGTGAAAGGCATTTGTAATGGACTAGCTGATAGTCTGTCTAGAAATAAAATTGATCAATTTCACAAACTCTGTAGGGATATAAGCAGGCATATGAATGTCTCCTCAATCCCTGTACCAGTTGAGATATGGCCCATGGACAAAATCTGGAAACCTTAATTGAGATCACAGACAATAATAAGAATAATTATTCCTTTCAGGTCAAAGAAAAACCTGTAGAACCAGTGACTCAGAATCTTCAAAGTCTTCACATACTTCAAGAATCTCAATAGAGCATGTGCATAATATATTAGAAAGAATTAAAAGCAAGCAAACAAGAGACACTACAGCTGCCAACTACCTAAGTGTTTGGAGGCATTTAAATAAGTTCATTATAAACCTAGACTACAGAGACAACTTGTCCTGGGAAGAAAAGACTGCACTTTTTGGAGCCTACCTAATTGACAGGGGTGTTCAATCATCAACCTTGAAATCTTACTTCAGTGCAATAAAATTTATCCTTAGACAGGATGGCTACTCTTGGGATGACAATACATTCTTACTAAGTTCTTTGATCAAAGGCTGTAAGATTGAGAATGATAGAGTAAAGGTTAGATTGCCTATCCAAAAAGGGTTGATGGAGATGATGATCTATGAAACCAGTAGATATTTTTCTAATGAGGACAACCAACCTTATCTGGAAACACTTTACAAGGCAATAATTTGCTTGGGTTACTATGGCATGCTAAGAGTGGGTGAGATGACTGCAAGTCCTCATGTTCTCAAAGCCTGTCATGTACACACTGGCAACAATAAAGACAAGATCATGATGGCTCTGTATACATCTAAAACACATGGTAAAGAGTCAGGACCTCAAAAAATAAAGGTATCAGCAGTACCCATAGAAAACTACACTCCTGTACATAGACTCTATTGCCCTGTTAAGATAGTGCTTAATTACATGGCTGTCAGAGGAAGATACAAGGCAGATAATGAACAGTTTTTTGTATTTGCTGACAGGTCACCTGTCAAGCCTGCTCAACTGAGGAGTCTTATGAGGACTATACTGACCAGATTGGGCCTAGATGGATCATTGTATGATGTACATAGTTTGAGAATTGGAAGAACTTGTGATTTAGCCAAATATGGCTATTCTGTGGAACAGATTAAAGCCTTGGGTAGATGGAAGTCTAATGCTGTGTATAGATACCTGAAACAGTGGTCAGCACTGTAAAAATTAAGAGGAGTCGATTGATTGTTCAATATCTGAAAAATTGTCTTGAGTATGTGGTGCCAGAAGGATCACGTCTGCCATGTTCCTTACATCCATCAGCATGCAAAAATAGGCCAGTGAGCTCAAACACGTAGTTAAATATCCTGATTCAAAATTAAAATGCAAAATTGCACTTTGTGGCGGCCAATGTAAATTTAAACATGATGATTGAAGGTCGCGTAAACCATCAACGAAAGTGGGTCAATAGGCAGAGCTACATAATGAGATGTCGGCATTTATGATTTTGTTTCCGGCGATGGAATAACACAACATGATCATGATATCGTGGTATTTTATAAGTATTCTTTGTCATTTCAGCCCCAGTTGCAGCTTATGACCAATGCTAGTTCTTTGGGGACGATTTTGGCAGTCATTCTTTTGAACAGTACTTCAGATCCAGAGACAGCAAGGAGTACAATGGGTATGTCAAGGCTAATTTCGATGTCAGAGGATTTTTCCAGAATAGAATTTCTTCAGACAACCCAAGTGTCATTGGTAGGCTAGCAAACATTATGTATCAAACTATCAAATGCAAATTGGATAAACGCCTTTTGCCTTTTCCAAAACTGATTGTAGTCGTCCCAGATGATGACTTGATAAAAACCCTATTGGCTGTATCAACTACAAGATCGATTGATTGCTTAACGAAAAGACTTGGCAGGTTGATTAACTATGTCATGACTGAATATGAATGGACAATATCAGCATACAAAGAAAACTTGCCTGCAAAAAGTATCAGGTCAGCCTATCCCCATATGCTCTGGATCAAAGCACCTCTACATTGTCATTTCAGCAATAATGATGAGAGACAGAAATTTAACCCTTTGGCCGCTCTACGTATTTATTTAAAATTGACATTCCGAACATTTGGCATATATATATGCATTATTCA
>JBCAUG010032208.1:0-10214 GCA_038406175.1 Haplosyllis leylae
GCCTAAATAAGACATAAATTTCAGAAGACTTTGATATTTGTGGATAATAGGCATGAAAATCAGCCATCCCACTGATTGACGTCGGGGCAGAATTTATGGATATCCTCGCAAATGGCAGAATTCATTGAATTTCCTGTAGGGTGCAGCTGAGGGGAACTTTTGACGAATTTTTTTTGCTCTTCCGAGAGCAAAGATCTGTCAGATAATCTGACAGAAACGCCTATCGTGAAAAACTCAAATGTTTACTTTAATTGTCACTCCTTAAGCCTCAACGAACACAGGGAGGAACCGACAAGTATTTCATTCCCTCATACTCTCCAATGGCGGATCCTGGATTTACCAGACGGGGGCGTCAATCCCCAAGTTAGGGGCACTAACCTATTATTTGGCCAAATTGTTTCCCGAAAACTGCATGAAAATGAAAGAAATTGAACCCGGGGGACGGGTCCCTTACGCCCCCCCCCCACCTTAGATTCACCAACGCATCTCTGAAAATGTAGCTGCCTTGTATTTAATTTTGGAAATAACGATTGAAAGATTTAAACAATAAGACAATATTATTTCCATTTTATGAAATAAATTAGTTTGAATCAAAATTAAATATTGTAAAATTAAATTCACATTCCTTCGAACCAGGCTCGTGAGTAAGAACCCGCGGGTATCCAGAGGGAGGACGTCTACTCGTTTAATGTCACTTTGTGAGTTTGCCGTGTATTCATTCGAGTTTTTCCGTATTTCTTTCATTGAATTCAATGAATTCATTGAATTGGATTCATATTGATGTGTCTACAAAGTAAGCAGGTCATCATAAAATAAAATGCAAGGTGCTCCCCATAAATGGCCTGAAATTATGACACGATATTTGCTGCATTTAATAATGCACCAAAATAGAAAACATAGAAAGTAAGCAATAATCAAGACAAAATGTTATAAAAAAAATTTTGACAGCATGCATGTGGAAACAAGAGGAATATCATTGGCCAAATTCCCAACTATAAATTATACTGCTCTGGGTTGAAAAAATATGTCAATTTTTTTTATTACCAAATATTAGCTGATAGATTTGTATTTGACTTGAAATAGTGAAAATACTCAAGGTGCCATTTTTCCTATTGACATTCTATTATTGGTCATCAGGTCATACAACTAATGCCAGGCACTGGGGTCCGCATCCTATATTGAATGCTACCCGTGTCTGTGTCCTCATGATTAAATTTGTCTCAATTTTCAATATGAAAACTCTCAATGTTCAATAAAGGCAGAGGCCTGAAAAATTATGTGGTAAGAAATACTTTTTAAATGGCGTCCTGACTTTGACCAGATGACTAAGTTAACGTATGTGATTATAGTGATTTTTCTTTTCCTTTCATGTAGATAGCGTTTTTTTAACCAGGAGTATGAAATCAATCGACATGCTTTGTTCCAGAGACACCTCTTGGTTAAGACCTAATTGTACTTAGAATAGACACCCCAATAACTTGTAATGCCACATGAAAACAATAAAGTCCTCCTGCATAACCGCAAGATGAGTATTGTCCGTGGCATAGCCTGTCCGGGAGGGGTACTCCTTATACTGTCCAGGGGGTCTGTCTGGAGGTACCGGAGACATGACCAGGGGTACCCCGAGGCAGAACTTAAGACAGGGCTTAAGATAGGACCAGGTGCATCCCCCTATGAACAGACAAAAAGCCCGCCGTACGCGAGTGGTAAAAATGCAAAACGGAAAGGAAAAGAATCAGCTATCCCATAATAAGTTGAGTTATATAGGAATTTGACTGTGATAAATCTCTCGTTTTCATGAAGGACTTGCCTCCATCACTGCTATGGACAGTGTTTGACATTCCTTTCATCATGGCCAGAACACTCCGTGATGGGTGTACCGACAACTAATTGACATGTCGAAATTTGGATGAAAGGAGTTTTTGAACCAGAGCTAGATTTCCAGCAACTCACTGGGAAAACTTCCAATGTCAGATTATGATATCATTCATGAGGACTACTGATCAGGAAAGAAATGAGGGCGATTGGTGAAGAAAAAATTATACACTGGGCTAGGGTATCAACAGCAGCTCAACGCTTTTTTGGTGTGAGCCACTTGCTGTGGCCCCACCAAATTTCGATGCCGACATTGACGGGAATCTCTCATTGATAGATATCATTTGAAGTTTTCATCATGTAATATTTCATCTTGGCAGACTCCTTTTGGTCCCATCCTATTATTTATATCTCCCTATTTCATTTGTTTGCTGCACATTACTTCTTGATGCTGAGGGAAATCAACAACACACGGTATAAAATTCTTTGCTGTGCAGTTGCCAGCGTAAACTCTTGTATCATAGTTCTCCATGTTCTCCATGTTCAAGGATATTGGAAATTCTCAGAAACTATTTCAATAATTCTCTAAGGTCACGGAGATAGTGGTGTAACAGGATTAAATGGGATATATGATCAATGCAGCTTCATATCCCATGGGAGGGCGAATAAAGCTTTGATAAAACGTTTGAAATTGCAGTCAGATACATTGATTTCTGTAAAAGACACAAAAAAAAACTGGAAGTTTTTCAATAATAGATACAACTTCTATCAATCATTCGTATTTTTCATATTTTGGTTTTGATTCTTGCTGAATTAGATGAATTAGACTAATTCATCTAATTGCAGATGGATACTAGAATTGACTATTCATGGATAGGTGAAATCTTCATTTGCATTATCCATGGAGCAGTTCACTATTCACGGATAATGTAGCATTATACATGGATAGTGCAAAATGAATAAGCACTTTCCATGGATAGTGAAAAATGAATTTACATTATCCATGGATAGCTAAATACATTATGTGTAGAAAAATTACTATTCTTATTCGTGTTTTTCCTATTTTGGTTTTGACATTAGGTGAATTCATCTAATTAGTTGAATTAGAGAAGTGCTTCATGGATACTGGAATCTTTTATCTATGAATAGTAATTTGTCCACACATAATGTATTTAGTTATCTATGAATAGTGCAAGTTTGTTTTTCACTATCCACAAAGAGTGCTCATTTATTTTGCACTATCCATGTATAATGCTACATTATCCATGAATAGTGAACTGCTCCATGGATAATGCAAGTGAAGAGTTCTCCTATTCATGAATAATCCATTGTAGTATCCATGTGCAATCAGATCAATCAGTCTAATTCATCTAATTCAGCAAGATCCAAAACCAAAATAGGAAAAATACGAATGTATCACTAAACTGACCATCATAATGACAGCAAATATCTGATAAGCCATTTTCTGAAATAGATCTATCATTTGTAGGATGTTTTCTTTTGCAGTAATAGCTGTAACAATACTTTAGCTTATAATACTATACAAGAAAGAAATCGTTTACCAAAGTGTTTCCTGAATGTAATGTTTAGTAAATTTCCAAAAGTTACATTCAGTCAAAATTCATGGAATTCATCTCCACACCACAGGTAAACAGAATTTAGTTTATTTCATGATAAGCAAAACTAAATTATCTTACTCTAAATGTTTAGGTTATTAATTTAGTGAATATACCTTGAACTTGGGGGGACATATATCTGGTGCTTACTAGCAATAGAAATCCTACTTTATTTTTAGGTTAAATTCTACATTACAACATCTAGTCAAATACAGGAATGGCAAAACATATTTACTATTTATTGATAAACAGTTAAAAGGTATATAGTCAAAAACTTACATTTTTAATGCAAACTCTGCCTTATTTCATATTTTAATTACAAGGGCAAATTTGATTTATATCCGTACAAAGGATGAAATTTTTTCACTGAGGCTTTCACTAAGGTTTTTAAATTAATTTCCTTAATAAATATGTGTCAGACTCTGAAAGATCAAAAAGGAGCAATGGGCCCTAAAGCAGGGTATTCAGTTAAAGTTACCACACTGGTTATAAAATAATAGTACCATTGTTTTAACCAATATCTTACTGGCCAAAATTGTCATCTGCCCATTACATGCCTTGCAACATAGCATGACATATGACACTTCATCCATAGACAGATCAATGCAGCAAAATGCTAGGCACAAAAGTGATGCACAAATCCTTAAACTCTAAGCATAGTCTAATGTAGTATATGTGCTCCAAATAGGTTAAATTTAGCACCAATATGCAGTCAAATCTCTAGGCTTTCTGTTGAAATAAATATTTGGAGGTAATTCTGGCTTTTACTTATTTAAAAACATGCAAACAGGGTGCCTATTAGCAATCTCTCCAACCTAGACAACTGCAGAATTGGGGAAGTAATTTCACAAAGAATAGATAAAAATGCAATAGTAGTACAAAATCACAACAGTGACACTGATTGGCCAAAGAGTTAATATGGAAATATAACCTTTTTGGTCCTTTGGATGTATGGCTTCAGCTCTTGGTCAGATTGATTATTCCTTAACTGTATAATGTATGTTCATTTTTCCACATCACCAGATATAGATAGATTTTCCACAGTTACAAAAGTTTCCTGGAATGATGCAAATGAAACATGTGCCTTCTACAATGCAAGTCTACCCAGTTTCTCCAGTTACAATGATGTCCTCACAGTACAAAGTTTACTTATGGAAATCCAAGGGGAATTGATGCAATTTGATGTCTTTGTTGGTCTCTATGCAAAGAATACTGTAAGTAGTATGCAGTACTGTAAGTAATATGCAAAGAATATCATATTACCTAGAATGCAAAATAATGATAAGGCCCTTTCAATTTCATTTAAATTGAACAAGTAAACTTTTTTCTGACATTGTAAAATTAAGCTTAAATATCATTTACATGATGTCATTTCAGACTAACTTATTCGCCAAATATTCTGATGGAACTCCTATTTCATATCAACTATGGAATAATTATTTAATAAAGAATCCGAACTTTCATATGCAAGCAGGATACAGAGAATTGTTTCATCATAAATTGAAATTGAAAAAAGTTGAAATTGCAAAGAGAACAATATATCCTCAACTACATGATGGTGACTACTGTGTGGTGATGCTTGATGCAGTCTTGGCTGAGCCTGATTGGGTAACTTTACCGTGCAATGACAAGTTTTCACAATTGGTGTTATGTCAAAAGCTTGGGAGATATACTCATTGGGAGCAATCAAATAGTACTGCAATTAGTCATGGAATGAAACACATAAATCAAGAATGCAATCAAGGACAATTATTTCTTAACAATATCTGTATTTTGTTTTTGTTCTTAAATAAGAACAGCAACATATCCTATTTACATCCACACATCATAAAAACACTTGTTGAGCATAACTTCCATAAAAATACTGATAAATTCATGCCTGACTATTTCTCATTAATTCAACAATTTTATTTACAACCTTTACAGTTTACATTTTTATTTACATCACAGGAAACATTCCTCACATACAGATCAATTCAAACACCAATATATAGGAAATTAAAATGGATATCTAAACTACATAATAACACACTGACTCTACATGATGGATATGTGTTTCATCAGATTGCGTTCACTGAAATCAAGATTCCACACTTCCTTTTTCACTGTTCGGATAAGTCCTATATTGATGAAACATTAATTTGTAATGGTATCAAAGATTGCACAACAGGAAAAGATGAAGAAAATTGCACTTGTGAACACCATTCCCATTTGTCTACATCAATTTGTAAATTTATTTATACAGATGGCAATCAGAAACACACTTGTTCAGATTTTTTTTACAAATGCTCATCTCTGCTAATTTGTATTCCATTTCTGTTTGTATGTGATGGACATACAGATTGTCCACAAGGAGAAGATGAGTTCTGTGTTCAACATTCTAATGAACAACACAGAACACTAGACACGTTTGAGACTACATTGTTCAAGTGTGCAAAAAACAATACTTTTATTCCTTTACAATTTGTTAATGATCTTATTCCTGACTGTCCAAACTCATTTGATGATGAAGTAGAGTATTTTGATTTATTAACCAGTTCATCACATTTAGTAAATTCCTGTCAAAGTACTTATGAGCTGCCATGCATTCCTGGTCACAGCCATTGTTTTCCTTTGAACAAGCTTTGTGTCTATGATTTGGTAAAGTATTCCATGCAACTGAAATATTGCAGAAATGGAGCACATTTGTATAACTGTACAAATTTTAAATGTTTGGGTTCGTTTAAATGCCCATCATCATATTGTATTGAATTTGATTTAGTTTGTAATGGGATCTGGGATTGTCCAACAGGATATGATGAACAACTTTGTATGAACTATACTTGCCCATACTTGTACAAATGTCAAAGACAAAGTAAGTGTATCCCTTTGTCAAAAGTTTGTGACAAGAGTAAAGACTGTATGTACAAAGATGATGAATTATCATGTTTTGCAGATTATTTCTTATCATGCCCTTCAGAATGTATATGCTTTTCTCAGAGCATTATTTGTAAAAATTTGAAATATGTTCAATTGTACCAATCTATTTGGCCTTTCATGAAATACTTCAAATGCTACAGCTGCTCCTTTCAATTAGGAAAGTTTCAGTTTTCTACTTCAGTTACAATTAAAATATTACATATTAGAGAGCATCTAGAACCTCATGTATGTATTAATAGAGATAAACATAATTCAGTTCTTTTATCTTTGAGAGAAATTAACATGGCTTCAAATAGACTAATTATAATAAAACATGGTTGTTTTGTTTCATTAAGAAGTCTTATCATCTTAGATTTACAGAATAATACAATATCTGTCATTGAGGAGGAATCATTCATTTCTTTATGTAATCTAATTACATTAAATATATCTAAAAATAAACTTAAAGTATTAGGAAATAAAATATTTAATGGTCTAAGTAGGATAAAAGCAATAGACCTAACTTTCAATTTTATCACAGAGATAGGACCTGATACATTTAAACATATTTCTGGGTTTGCTGTTCATTCTTTTAATAAACATGTTTGCTGTACATCAGGTACTTGGGTGAAGTGTAAAGTAAAAATAAGTGAATTTTCAAGTTGTCATTATCTTCTTGTCAATGAAGTTCTGAGATATACATTTACTACTTTAGCTATACTAATAACACTACTGAATATCATTTCCATCCTAATTCACTTGAAGTCATTTAATGATAAATTATTACCAAATGATGTATTTTCTATTTCTTTAGCATTTGTTGATCTTCTACTTGGAATGTATTTCTTGATAATTAGCTCAGCTAATTGGTATTACAAAGGATATTATGCCAGTGTAGAATCTTCCTGGACAGAAAGTGTGACATGTAAAACTTCTGCTTTAATATCTTTGATTTCAATCATTGCATCACCTGTTATATTATTAGTCATGATGTTGTCAAGATTTTGTGTTGTTCAATGGCCAATGACTTCAAAATTTAAGGATACTGTTTTTAGTTTAAAGTTAATTCTTACTTCTCTTGTCATTACATTTCTGGTATGTCTTCTCTTCATAATTTATTTCTTTACTAATAATAAAACTGTCTCTTCAGGAATATGCTTTCTTTTGTACACAGATAAACAACAGCCATTCTTTCTCAATGCATTACCATTGGTTGTTGTCTGTGTTCAAATTTTATGCTTCTTTAGTAATATAACATTAATGACTCTACTGATTAAAACACTAATGGAATCTAAAGGTATTGAGCTTATTTATAGTAGCCGACACAAGCAAGTGATAATTAATTTAGTGGTTCGTAATTTTACAAATATGTGTTGTTGGATTCCTTCAAGTATCATATATATTTTACTGACTGCTGGACATCCAGATTCAAAAAACTCTATCATTTGGATACTCATTGCAGTTGTTCCAATTAATGCTGTTTTTAACCCATTATTTATTCCCATATTAAGTCCTAACATAAGAAGACAACTAAATCAAATGTGGACCAAATTCAGAGAGAAATAAATGATAGCAAAGACTTTACAGTCCTAATTTTGACTATCTGCATTTACTTGATGTACAGAAGAAATTGTACCTATTGACTAATAATAAATCTTGCTATGAGTGTAGTACTTAACTGGTGTTGTTTTACAAAATGAACTTATTGCACAAACATTTCATTGCAATGCCATTTTACGAATAGTTAGTTAGTTTTAGATCTGATCTCACACAGAATAAAGTTGTACCCAGCAAGATAACAGCATTTCTTTTATTAAAATTTTGTTGTGATGATATGACATTTTTATGGGCCACTAATACTGTTATTTTTTACTTCTATTGATGTCTCTTCTGGATTTCAAAACCATGGTGGTTTATTGATTAGTCCGATTCATCCGTCGTATTCGTATAGTGGTCATTATGGCTGTGAAGCTTTCAATCCATGTACTTTATCCATATGCTGGATAAGGGAGGACAGCACGGTTCCGAAGTTCCCGTGCTGCTGTCGACTACACACGTAGCTTGAGAGCCCCAACAACCATGATACCAAGTCTGACAACAAAAATTTACAAAGAATTAGACGGTGTTTGTATGTATTGATATGCGTGGATATGCACATTTTTCGGCTCAATATAACAGTGTAAATTACGAATAATGTGTAAGAATATGTCTTTGTCTGCAGACATTTTGTTCATTTAAATTTTAAACATTGTTGCAAATGAGATAAGAATTCAATTCACAATGTTAATTGGAAAAACTTGACACAATAGCTGACATGAAGAATTTGTGGATATGCACATTTATCAGCTCAATATTACATTGTAAATTACAAATAATGTGTGAAGAATGTCTCTGTCTGTAGACATTTTGTTCATTTAAATTTCAAACACTGCTGCAAATGAGACAAGAATTCAATTCATAAGGTTAAATACAAAAGTTTGATAGCTGATATGTAGAATTTCTTCAGCTCTATGTCTACTGCAGATAATGATTTGGAGATATATGAACCATTTAATTAAATTTGCAAAGTTAATTTGAAACTGAGATTGAAAATGAGATCTCAATATAATATTGAACAATGGAAATATATTCTGTAAAAAGTAAGCATGCTTAAATTTTACTAAAATTTATCTATTATTTTTTGTGAAGTATTTTAGTGGCGTGGGACCATTTATATTCCTTTTGTGGACATCTGATGTTCCCTGTCAAAGTCTTACCAGTCACTTGCGTGCTCTCTGGCCGAAGTACAATGGATGCACTTAAAAGTCATTCAAAACTTATTTTATTCTTCTGTTGAGCTCACGAAAGCATGTCAGTGACTATATATTTCAGATAAAACCTAGATCTACTCAAACTTAGGATGAAATTTTCCTTGAAGTAAAATTATCTAACTAAAATATTTTGAATAAGAAAGTCCTCCTGCGTGAACGTAAGAGGCATACCGTCCACTGCGTAGCAACTCCCCCAGCTGAGTACCCCTCCCCATCCCCCAGCTGAGTTACCTCCCTGGCTGAGACCCCCCCGGCTGAGTACCCCCGTGGCTGTGGGACTGAGTACCCCGCCCCCAGCTGTGAGACTGAGTACCCACGCAGCTGTGGGACTGAGTACCCACCCCCTGGCTGTGGGCCCCTGTACAGATCCCCCTGGACAGACTCCCTGGCTATGTTGATGATCTGTGTACCCCTCCCCTCCCTTTGGACAGACAGACACCTGTGAAAACAGTACTTTACCGTCATACTACGTACGCGGACGGTAATTATCCTTACATATTTTACTGAATTTAGTGGCAGCTTACAGTTTACAGTTAGTTTACAGTACAGATTCATGAACCCTTTCTAACATTACAATGTGGATTCAGTGATCCTTACTTATGTCTCAGAGTAGAACCATGGATCATTACTGACATTACATTACACCTGACGTCATAGAGAGAAAAGAAATTGAAAAATTGCGTCATGAACAAAGTTCAAATGGTGTCTCGTGACATTGTTAGATCTAATGACGTCATAGCAACATTGTATGTAAACAAATCATGGCAGCATTGTGTGTAAACAAATACCAACCAATGACTGCAGGTTAAAGTAGGCCTGCCTAATTATCATAAAACACAGATAGATAACTAAAGAATTGGAATCAAAAATGTGCATTCTTTCATCATTGTGAGAACTGGGTAACTAAAATTTCAAAAAAATCTTATTCAGTTGCATTCCTCTTGTTGATATCAGCATTTTGAGGTCCAACAATCAAATATTTCTGAGCTTATAATATGCCTAAAAAGAAAGAATAACTGAAGAATTGGAATAAAAATGTGCAATTTTTCATCATTTTGAGTAGTTGTGAGAACTG
>JBCAUG010032219.1:0-10213 GCA_038406175.1 Haplosyllis leylae
AATTATATTGCAGTAAGTCTGAAAAGTTGGATGACATTAATAGACACCTGTCCATAAATGAGTAACCTCACTATTATTTAAAATATAACATAGACCTAACCATGGATGCAGAAATAACCATTAGGTGAATTGGTCCAATTGATCTAAAGTTGATTTTGAACAAACCCGATTGTGGACTTTCAAATAGCAGAAAAATCATGTAATGCAATAGTTCTCCAGTTGGCGTCAAATCAGATGAGTATCAATCGAATAAACAGACATTTTATGGGAACATTGTGTCTGTTTTCTATTTTCAATAGATGAACAATCGTTTTTTTTTCCAAAGAAAGAAGTCAAGTTACGTTTCATAGAGAGGTGAGATATCTTCTAAATTTCCCTAGTTGTTTAACTTGTTCTATCCGCACGGAACATGAAATAAGATGTTATTCAGAGCTGCCAATCTATTGATGACACGTCATATCAAAGTCCCACAGTGATTACATTTTCTTTCTCTCCTCTTTCATGCTAATCACAAAAAAGACAAAGCATCACTCAAAACAAAATTATCTGCATGTTTTTTCTAAGCACAAAGGAAATCTTTCCTTTCAACTTTATGTTAACTGTATGAAAATAGGTGTATAATAAAAAAAAGTACCGCTTGAGGAGGGAGTGGTCGATGAACACACAAAACACTGGCATGAAATGGGTAACAGAGAGGTATCTTTTACCTTACATGCAAATTAAACATACACCTTTTTCCTATTGTCAAGCACAAGAAGACTCAGTTCACTTCGGACATAATTTCAATATATGGAGTGTGTCTTTGCAGGTCATCAAATGAAATTAGGACATAGGCTTAATTTAACAGTGCACAATTTTCAAAGGAGAGCTTGCTATAAGTGTTTCAAAGTCATACGAAAGAATGCACCTTTAAATATGCAATGAATGTAACGAAATAAAGTGATTGGATGTAAAAAACTAAGTTATTCTCATGAAGAGTAAAAAATCGACTCCTTTGTTGGGTATATGGATCGAGACAAACTATTGAAACTACTACAGCCTCAGTGACGAGCTTTAAGTTTCTCCTACATTGGGTCTATAAGAGGATTGCAGATGCAAAAAACGTAAAATGCTATTTTGACATCAGTATAAAAAATCTCGACAGTCCATTAGAAATAGAGGAGTCTAACTTTTATATATTATTAATCTTGTAGGGACCAGTTTCTGCTCTCACGGGCCGTATAATGTATGAAATATTAAAGATAAAGACTTTTCACTCGCCGCATTATGATGAATGAACAATTTAACTATGTCAAGTAATGAATATAAATGTCAGATGCATTCTTACGCGGGGATATTTGAGATTTTTAATTAAGATGCATCAGTTTCCCCTGGCGTGCAACATTATATATTTCTACAATTCCGTGGTGTATACCCAACAAACGTGTGCAGCTGAAGTTCTCATAGGTAATATCCAGGTTTATATTCGTAATTTAAATTACCTATTTTTGTTGCAATATATGTGTTACACCTGGTTTGTATTTACAACTGAAGTGATAATTTTTATTGGTGTTTTGAACTTCCATAAATAGATCCTTATCTGTATCTAGATATGGATAAATATCTAAATGTCTGTATAAAATATCTTGATGAACGGATATCTTAAAAACGAAAACAAAATAACAATCTCTTCATTCACCCAATATGTAAAGGATTTTTTTGTGAAATAGTAGGCAGTTCAGTACCAATCTGTTTCAACCGATAACAAGCAACATGTGTGCATAACTGTCTCTCGATGTGATCAAACCACAGTTTAGTGATCGTTGCTAAAAAACTGTAGATCTATGAACTCCAGGAAAGATCCAGTGAATCAAAGATAACTTTTGCAGTTGTCCAGATAGATTTATCTGAAACTTTTGATGCCTTAACATATTAAATTTTATCTGAAAACTAGACAGTGCATCGTCGTCAATTCTGTATTTTAACTGAAGTTCTGATCTCACAATGGCAGTACGTTGGAAGTTGGAGCCTATTGAATGCGTCAAGTCGATTACACAAACTGATTACCAAAGATCATTTATTCTTACAATCAAGAAGCTTAATATAACGAGCCAGCAATAAGCGGGACATTGCAGCAGAACCTAAATAGGATAACTTCTTTGTAAGAAAGAATTGTAAAAATTAAATACTAACAAGACATACGTAAACAGTTACAAATATACCTTGTATGTAAATTTTCTTTTCTGTCTGTTTGAACTATTCGTTTTATGTCTTTGATGTGACGGCGTGAAAAGATCGTTGAAATACGTAGCAAAGGCAATAGTTATTAAAAGACTTCCATAAATAAATGGCTTTCTTTTCATGAACGTTTATAAAAGGTAGTAACATACATTTTGTAATCGGTGGTAAGCTTTCGTTACTACTTCAGAAGAGTGCTTCTTTTACATCAATTAATATCAAAGGAACAAATAGTTATGTTCGTTGCATGCTGTATGTGTTGTGTTGCAATATTCCAATTAATTATTTCATTTAACATACGGTGCTCCAAACGATACGAAGATGAGCATCGGATAAAGTTCACATTAGCTCAGTGCAAAGTTCGTTGATTTTTTGTTTCGCATGAATGACAAATAAAGCCTTTATCTGATTTTCAGCTCATACGGCATTTTCATCTCTTGAAAAGGCTCGTCCATATAAGACAAATCTGCACGGCTCTTGTTTCCGTGACGACCGTCGCAACTCCTAACTGGGACCAGCGTTTTCCCTGATATTTTTGAAAAATACTGAAAACGTCTGCATATTTTATTCACTGTTTTCCGATAAACAGTCAATTTGAAAATCACATCACATCACAAAAGTGGAGGCCTATTTGAACATTGCATTACAAAATACGATCAGGATGATTGACCAAAATGGAAAACCGCCCCTGGGGGTCATCTGACATAAAAAAGCTGTAATGTCTCCTTGGGCTGTTGCATTTCTTACAGATGTGTTCTCAATCTGATTGGATCACATTAAAGTGAAATTTTCCCGAGGAATTAATAAAAAACGGACCGAATCTTGGATCTTCCACAGAACCCAGACAGCTTTGATAAATGACCTGGCAAGATCAAACCTATGGCCTGACAGCATGTTCATCTAACTGATGCAAAAAATGTCACAGAATACAATTTACTTTTCTGTGAAATATGAAAACTGACTCCTATTTGCGCCGTGATTTATCACAATCAACATCTTTGGTGATCAAGAAAATTTCATATCACACTTAAATAGATCCTGCAGTAGGCTGCAATAAATCAAATATTTTCCCTTTAACTAAAATGTATTACAGTGAAATAAACTTGATTTTTCTCAAAATACCTTGATCTAAATCTGTGTGTCTTGAAAGTCGAACAGTGAAATAAATTAAGGCTTTTAAAAACATTTGAATTTAATTACTTTCTAGTGTTATTCTTTCAATTGTCTTCATTCATACTTTGACGTTTTTCATCATTCACAGTTTTCAACAATACAACAGCGTGGTAAACAAAGTCAGTGTGAAGAACCAAAAGGTTAATTTTGAATTAAATTTCTATTTTTTCTTTCACGGTTTCTTTTCTTTTTAAATCATCCTCGGTAGTCGTTTGGTAGATAATACCTACGCAAGTGTCGTGTCCCAAAAACTATTGATGGACCGATCCTTAATCATTGCTTGCAAATGAATGATAACCGCCTGCAATATTTATGAAGGAGGTTACAGATAATGCGGGAAAAGACGTTGGGTTCGGAGATACAAACACAAGATCTTAAAAGGATTGCTGTAAACTGAATTTGCAGTGATGGAGACGTAGCCTGTGGTTCTGTCGCGCAAACCGACAAAGTTCATGGAAACTGGCACAATGCTCAGTGAACAATCTTAAATGCAGTGGAAAATCTGTTCCTGATATTTCTCTTGGTTTTCGGTTGAAATCATGTACACATAGGAATAATGAGGGTATATAGTATTTAAATAAAGGTTTTTAATTGGCCGTCCACCATTACAGTGCGAGACAGTTACAGATATTATATTATATTTTCTCACATTAGGAAAACCCTATGCAATTGATATACATGCACAACCTGGTAGCTTTTTCTCATTGAGACAGTGAATGATCAGGGTAATTCAGGAAAAGGGACGTCAATTGGTTCTCCTAAGTCCAGGGGGAAACCCAAATGAAGCTTAATTGGTCACACCTGACACATAGTGAAATACACTGCTGATTCTGATTCTCCATGGAAATTGCAACTACTTAGCGCATTAACTGATTATGGGGCTTTCCTTGTTGCAGACACCTCATTTACAATGTGTCTGGTGTATTTATGTTTCCAGACATCATCCAGCAAATTGTAATTCCACGTTGGTTGCATGTAGCAAAAATACTTCTTTCTCGAAATTTGTACTTCCATGTTATCTTCATTCTCCATGGTATCTGGCAATGTTGATTGCAGAACAGTTCATGGTGGATCTATATAATCCGCACATGGAGCTAGAGTTTCATCTTTGGTTGCCTCTGTAAAGACTAATTTCAATGGAGAAATCGGTCAGGAATTTGCTATGGTGCTGTCTGCAGTCCATTTTGCCAAAAGATGTATGTGGACTATGTCTATTCCTGGATCAGGGATACCTGGTTTTTCCTTCGCGGTATGAATAAATCCCCCGACAGATAAAAAGAGACATATCCAAAGCTTTGGGCCAGCCTACGAATCGATCACATTACACTCCAAATTATTGTACAAGTTGCCCAAAGAATTTCAATCATAAAAATTGTATCTATCGTGCATGAAATTGCTGGAAAATATTTTCTACACGAGCCGCTGTCCATGACAGCTTGAAATTACTTACAGCACAGAAAAGCTGATTTACATTTCACTTATGCCTAATTCCATTGAGAAAAGGCCGCTTTCTTTGCATTGCCACATATTTCACTCCACATTACCTTCCAAGCCTATTAATTGAGGATTTAAGATTGTAGGTTTACAATACTGGAATGGAGCTTTTTGTTAACAATATGTTGATGTACTTTTCACAATTCCATCAGCACTTCAAATGGTCTAATTAATGTGAATTATACAAAGAAGTAGTAAAGAATTGACCTAGTTCGGTAATTTCAGAACTAAAACTCGTGTTAATTGCTTTCTGTTTCTTTCTTTTTCTGAAACAAAAAGGGTGTAGTGTAAAAAAAATTCCTAGAAATTATCCAATTTTCAGTTGAAGCTTCATAAGAATGTTCGCAGAAATTAAGCCTTCATATCGAAATAGATTTATCATCAGAAAATGCTATTATACATTTGCACATTGGAAGAAAATGATAATCAAGTCGATGCGGCAATATCATTTCATTCCTGTGAAATATGGAAGTTGTTCATGATTTGTACAGTAATCTATCACCATCAAGCTCGGATGTAGAGAAGCAAATCTCATCTCGCTCGCCCAAATAAATATTACCAAAGGAAAACTTTCAAGAATTCTTGCAGGAAATCTTGAACGATTTACCAATATGAAAAGATAAGGTTTAAAACCGGCATGAAAATGGAGACTTTGATCAGAGACTTCATGAAGTATAAGACAGGCTCGTAGACAGTCAAAGCAAGAGCAAAGTTGGCAATCAAATTAATACAGTATTGCCGTTCGAATTTTGTAATTTATCAATCTATATATGGCAATCACTGGCAGCCTTTCAATAAACTGAATATGTTCACTAATGCTTCTTACAAGCAAGAACATTTGCATTGACAACATTTCCTACTGATCCAGGTTCTTAGATAAATGGAATGATTAAGTTTTTTCAGACTGTCTCCGCGGATGTGTTCCAGTTAATTTCTTAAATAACGTGTAGCCAAATGAGTCCAATGATTCCTAAATTCAATTCCAACTATTGATTCACTTGGTGCACAACAATTTATCAAATAAACAGATTCCTTGGGAAAAGGAAGTGTGAATTAATAAAACCACTGTTCTATTGTGTTATTGTATCTGCTGTAACATTTCAATACATTTTGTAGTGAGTCCAAAAGAATGTTAGTGAATTTGCCTTCACAGTACTTTTGCAGTCCACAAACAATTCGGTCTTCATCACTAAGAAGTCATGTTCACAGCAAGTGAAGGGAAACTATTTAATCAAAGGGGCAAACAATGTTACTTTGTCGTTTCTGTCTGCAGTAATTTTTTCCAAGTTGATAGAGTGGTACCTAACTTGATAGAGTTGCTTCCATTGTGCTTAAAATATCCAGAGAAAAGACATTCTTGACCTTTAATAATGTGTCTGTGGGGACAATCCGCCAAATTGGGGGATTGAAAATGCAACGAGGCTTGAAACCTTGTTTTCATAAGCACTGATATTTTGAACTTCTGATTTATTTTTAGATTTATCAGTTTACGGAGATGTAAGGAAAATGTTTTTGCCCTGGAGTCTTTCCAAATCACGGGAAAAGCTGGGATAGTGGTGCCCTTAAACGAATAAGTTTCAAAGGAAGTTTTACAAAAATGCCAGGCAAGCTTTCACTCTGACCGTCGAAATTTCTGACGTCACAGCTTTTTGTCCTGTGGTACTTGACAATAAAGTTATCTGTATTACGTGATCTAACTTAATAAACCATAAAAACTGAAAATTACTTACCCGTCAACGCAGAGTTGACAGACAAAAATGAAGGCTGTACGCTTGCACCACTTGTCTCGCTTCCGTGATGCTCAGTATGAGGGGCTCCACCGATGGCTCCATTCTTTCGTCGAATGAAGAACCAAAGCCCGATAAAAAGAAATGCCAGCAGTAGAATTGTACCAAAAACAGCACCAGCAACTATTGTGATTAATCCACTGGACGGTTCTATGTAATCCTGAAAAGATAAAAAAGAATGCCATTCAGTCCGAAATGTTTCGTTTGCGAGGAATGGGGTAACCATTAAAAGTTTTGTTCATAAAAGTCAATTTCTGACAAATTGTTAAAACGCATCACAGCAAAGATCTCTAAATGTATTTTCTTTGTGTTGATTTAGGAAGTTTAGAACACAATGTCTGATCAAGAAAGACCACAGACAAAAACTTGAATGACTTAAAACGATTAAAAAAATTACGTTGCGACACTTTAGTTACATCGCATGCTGGCTCATTGTTGCGTAACATCATGGCATCAATGATCAACAAATTAGGTGAGCGGTCACCTAATTATCATAAACTGTCAGATCATTTCCCAAATCTTCAACCCCCTCCCCCTTTCAATCACTGGGCTGGCTCCAAATAAGCCAGCAATTAACATAAATCCTATTTTCAGTGCTTATCAAATGTGTCAGTCATCCTTTATCAGAAAGTAATTTACCTGAAATTTCTTTGTGTATTGAAATAACGGAACAGTCTGTTTCTCGTCTCAAGTGATAATAATGAGGGGCAAAAGCTTTTGTTGCAGGAAAAGAAATGACCCAGGTCATTTTTGTAGGACATTCAGATGGATTGAATGAGAATTAAGCAAATTAGTGTAGGAATTTTGACTCTAATTAAATCCTAAATATTTCAATAAAATGAAAAAAATTTCTTTGAACATCTTGTTTCGTATTGAGAAAAGTCTTCTCACAGGAACTTGATATAACTACTATTTTTGGACAGCTTCTGGCGGGAATTCGGTTCAACAACCAAAAGCCAAAAACCAAAAATAAATACACCACGATAATGTCTGTATGGTTCCTACGTGCCTGAGAACTACTTAACTACAATGGGAGAGCTGAAGCACAATGCAACAATTTTCAAAATGTCAAGTAGAATATTCCATGCTCCAAGTTGCTTTACTGTACAGTAATCACTGGGCAGCTGTGGGTGACATTTGGCCAATGTGCCAGATAGACATCTAATCCTCTTTTCGTTATTGTTGTGAGATACACATTGATCGTCTTGTCACATGTTGATTGGGTATCGAGAACGATGTTAATCATCCGACTCGAAACTCACAAACATAGGTCGAAGCATGGGATATATTATCCGCTCGAGGGAATTTTAAAATATGCTGCCGCGGAAATAGGTAACGTAACCCTGATGAGATCTATTAACTTGTCGGGTTTAAAATCGAAATCGTCCTTTGTAAGGATCTCTCAAGTAACACAGGACATTACCACAAATTTACTCTCGTTCAAGCTTATTTAGATTAATCGTGGTGAGTTCGAACAAAGCATTAAGATACGAGAAGATTCGTAAAGTGTAAATGTCAATTAAAATCATTCAGATATCTCGCCTTGTATTAAATTGTCTGAAGTGTATCGACAACTTACTTGCAACAAGAATAGATGAATGAAATAATTCCCTACACGTGTGGTTAATGCCCATGTTTTTACTTCTATTAGGCAATTCGTGCAGCCGACATCACAATCTATTTAGCTTACACTCACCGCTTCAATAAATATTTGCAAACATTCGGATACCTTTACAATGGGCCTTTACTTTCCTCAGATGGCAAATGGGTCAATTTAATTGGCTACAGGCGATGAATATAAATCAGGTTATGCCTTTGTACGGTACCAATAAATTGTAGCTGTGATTTGCTGAACCTGTTTCAGTCATTTCCTGCAGGTTTTTTTTGTTCGGTTTAAATCCCACGGTAGGAATTTGTAAACTGATAACCCATGCGTTTTATAACTTAACGGAAAACAAACAGAGGAACATGTAGAATCTACAAAGTTTTTGATTTATGAAGGCTATAATAAATCACTAGGGTTTACTGTACAAAACATTTTGGCGAACATTGTAATCAGTGTCATGTTAGTCCACTGTAGTGCATCAAGAGATTCTAACGAAGTTTGGTGAACGAAATAATTAACGTATTCCTGAGGATACAATCTCAACATTACATCGTTGTTTTAAGGCAAATAGCAAATAAATTGCTGTCACATAAAAATAGAGATGATGCACCACACTTTGTGCTCACTTTAGGACTGATCGGGTTAGAATATATTAGCCAGAGTCAATGCAATTAGGCCTTGCGTGTCTGACTGAAGATGCATCACTTTGATTTGATTTGAAAATACGAATGTCCCTCAGTGCAAGACAATCCTTTCCATTTCTGGCTGTAAAAGTGCCAGAAAAGACACTATGGATGTTAAATCATCTCTCTAATGATGATGTCAGTATTGCATGCCTCTGATTCACCAGTATTCTGTCTAATCTTCGAAAGTTACGCATCTTCATCGTAGGCGAAGACTGAAAATTTCTTCTTCCTTACACCTTATTATCAATTTTGCTTCTTATTATGATTCAGATTTGATACACAAAAACTATCCCCAGATGTAGTTCAGTGTCATGTACTGGAGTTGGCATTCAGCACGTGAAAATAATGGCGGGGCATTGATCTCCAGAGCTTTGTGAATGTTTTCCAAGGTAGTTGTTACATATTACATCAACCATCCTATTATTGTTCACTCTTCATATTTCAAATTTTTGAACTAAAAGAAAATTATTCCATGAAATTATTGTTTAAAAGTGTAAAATCTGTCATAAATGTTTAACTATAACAGGTACAAATATGCTATTATATGACATCTAACATACAACGTATATGCTATTCATGGAAGCATTTGCATAGACAATAGAGAAATGCTTTTTAAATGTCTTGGTTCATGTAAAATGATACCTATGGTTAGGAAAGACCTGAATTAAAATAAGCTTTGCTCATAGGGCTGATCCAAAGTCAAAACTTTACCAGCAGTGTAATATAAATTACCCACAAACCTTTAGGGTACGTTCAAGTTAAAGAAAAGGTCAAGATAATATTCATTATTTAGATGAAAGATTTTAGACGTCAGATGTCTATGTATAAAACCCACTTTTAGCTTTGCATGAGATCTTCAAAATAATTTTGCAAATTTGCTATTTTTGCATTAAATCAAGATATAATAAACTAGTGTCTATGCCAAAAAGCTTCTTAAGAATAGAAAGATGTTCTTCTATTACTAATATTGAAGCTTTGTTTTCAAGGAAGGTGCTGACCATTGGAAATAACTACTTGGAAAAACCCTCCACAATTGATTGATACCATAATCTATCTAATTTAGATGCTTTTGAAATATTTTCACATTTATTTTCTTAGTTGAAGTGGCAAAAATGACAATATTCAATTGAAGCTCTGTTGTTAAATCCATCATTTAAAATTTATTTTTCTAGTTGTCACCAATATTTACACTGTCTTGGTTTGTGTAGTAAAACTCAACCCCAGTCAGAATTGAGTGTCCACCGGGTCAG
>JBCAUG010032230.1:0-40997 GCA_038406175.1 Haplosyllis leylae
TTGGAGTAATTTTCATGTTATTCATGTTTACAAAGGATATAATTGACACAAATAGGTAATTATAAGTCTGCATTATTCTTGAATTATTTTTGAAAAAATGCCGCATTATAATTGAATTATTTGGCCAAAGGTCTGCTACGACCCCTGCCAACTAGGAAGTTCATAACCCACTTCAGGGACTTCAAGAACTGGTTTATGAGGTGTTTGTATGAAGTTCACTGTTGTAAGTCCACACATTGAGGCTTTCGATAAATACACAAGTAATTGGGAGACAAAACAACCTGTTATTAAAGTTAAGTTTTGTCAGTAGTTTTGTGCTTTAATTCATCAATTATGCTCATAATCTCAGCCACAAGACATTTTGGTCGAGTCTAAATCTTTTAGAATCTTCACGGGTAGATAGATCTAGATCTACTGTTGCCTAAATTTAATATGTCAATTAAAAACAATGTACCACAAAGGAGTATAATTGATCTCACACATAGGAGTATAATTGATCTCATACATTTTTTTTATAGCTAAAAGAAGTAACAAAATGCAACCAGCAAGCGAATCGGCTACAGTTACAGCTTCGCAGCCAAGGATGTCTCGCGAGGAATTTGCTTTTGAGACTAGATTTTTGGTATTAAATTATCTTGGGCAGCTTCAGGCTAGGACTTCATCAGATGGCTCATTCAGCAGCAGTAGTGGAAGCGGGAGTGCAGGACGAAGGCTGCATACACAATCGTCCTCCAGCAGCGGATCTTCCCACCAAAGGCCAAAAAGTGTTTCTCCAAGACATCCAGAAGGAGATTCTCAAATTGTTGGGGCCCAAGCTTATGATGCTAAAATGAAAACCAAAGCCCGAGATGCAAAAGATCAACTGAATGCTGAGATTCTTCAAAGAAGACACATGACAGACCAACAAACGAAAAGAAGTGATCAGATAACACTGTCTGTCCAAAAGGAAGACTCGCATGATTGTGCTGATAACGGTATGTTTGAGAGCCAAAATAAAAATTCTGAAATTCACGAAAAGAAATACAGAGAAGCAAAAGTTTTAGAAGAACTGAAAAAACTAGCAGAAACCAGAATAGAAGAAATACGAGCGACATATGATGACATGGACAAGAAACAGCATTTGATTACTCCGGGAGAAATGACAGGAATGTTACCCCAAGGTGTAGTGGATGCAGTTCCTTTAATGGCGGATGATGCTCCTTCTCCCAGTGTATACGAAGATTATGGATTACCAGGCTGTGGATCCTCATATTTTGACTATGCTAAAGAAAGTGGAACAGACCAGTTAGGGGAAATGCTTTCTCCAACACGGCCAAGTGCATTAGATGGACTTCATAAAACATCAGATCTCCTTGGCGAAACTCGCAGATCCAAATCTGCTCAGACACACAAGTACGCAGATGCAAGAGATGAAACTATTGCTAAAAGGGACGGAATACCAAGACCACAACCTCCTTTGCGAGAGAAAAGCCCTGCAAAAAGGGATGGAATACCCCGACCATCTCCCCATGAAAAAGTAACCAAAGACAATATTGCTAAAAAGGACAGCACAGCCAGCAGCCGATCTTCTGTTCAGCTGGACAGGGAATTGTCCAGAGAGAGTGAGTACTCAGACATGGACTCTCCCCTCAGTGACCTGTCTTCCTTGACTTGGAGTGGACGAAGTGCTACGAGCAGCAGATCATCAGTTGTTAACCTGAATGAGGTATATTCAATAAGAGATGGATCAGTTTTTTTTTTTCAAGCAATAAAATTATTACAAAGTCTAAGAGTTGTCAATATATTAAATGTGCTTGCGTTTCATGGTTTCAGAATTGTTCTTTATCATTTGTTTTTTTTCTTGGAATAGTCGCAGGTGAAAGCTTTGGTAAAAACATCGGTTCTACCAGAAGTTGCTATCCCTTTACAAGAGGAAATTACTGAGCAGTGGCAACAATGGGAAAGAGAATACGAACAAGGTACCTATGCATATTTTTTAGGAAAAGTATGCTTTGCTTTGATATCACGGTGCAACTAACAATACTGCACAAAAGAAACAAATGTTTTCACCCTGTAAAATTTACATTTTTGGCAATCCAAAGAGATGTGCTTTGCAAGCTTGAACATGTGTTCATGTTTGGTATACTGCATTTGAAATTGGTGTTTTGGAGCATTTCTAACGTGCTTTTGAGAGCGTTTTCCAACTTGCTTTTGACGATAAATTCATCAGGAAGGGTTTATAGCTTGATGCACAGTATATACATGTATTTTTTTATTTACAAAATATCTCATTGGTTTGATTTTTGAATTCCTGTTCTATTTCTGTTCACGGGATGCTTGATGTTGTGGATAAGATACGATCTGTTCCTTCTGTGTTGTTATTTTTGTTTATCTATATCGTACAATTTTAGCTTATGACGAAAGTAGGAAGTCATCCATCAAAAAAAGAAAAATGCGGCCACCTCTGCATGTAATTATCCCTGAGCCAACTACATGTATGATCTGTTCCTCTTTTTATCAAAAAATACACATTCACAATTAACATAAATTTTCCAAATATTTCTTTGTTCCTATTAGAATGTGTGGAAGATGTTTGTGTTCATATTGGAACAAGAATCGACCAATACGATAATCTTAGGAATTTTGTATCATTGATTTGACTGGAAAATTATTTTAGGTTTTCATATCGGGTGTCACTTCTTTTTAACAGTAGCTCAGTCAGATAGTGCACAGGGAATGTCTCCCATGATGAGCAACACAGGTCCACTGAGTCCCGAAAGTGAAGTTGCTAGAAAACTAGGCATTATTGGCGACCGGGTAAAATATCTTATGTGAATTTTTTTTATTCTGAATAACATGTTTACTTAAGTGAAGGAACTTTATGAAAGTTTTTGCACTTCACCTCAGAAAGTTGTCAAAACCCTTGTTACTTAACATGACCAAAACGTTGGTTTGGCCAGTTCGTTTACAATGTGTTCTTCAAATGTATTCATCAGACATATTGGGACGTGATTCGGTGAACATTTTGTTCTCTGGTCATGATCCTTTCATTTATTGAGTGAACTTTATTTTCCTACACAGATTCAGGAAGAAATGGGAGAGCTTTTAGATAAAGCTTTCAATGATGTGATGGCGATACCGCGGGAACAGGTGACATACGAGGTATTGCGTGGCGTAGTGGAGGAAGATCAACTCCTGCACAACTCTTCTGGTTGGAGACAGGTACGAATCATCTATTAAAATCGGAAACTGCAAAATATCAATTTAAATGTATCACTTAAGAATATCGTCAACAGTCCAACGAGTATTTGATAATTTAAAAAAAATCTCCAAACACCATTGTTACCAGTAGAATTACTACTGTGTATATCTGTAGGTTGCAGTGTTACTGGCCTTCAGTCAGAGGTTGACGCTGGGGTTGTTACAGAAGGGAGAAAGAGGACTTGGTAAACTGATGGAGTATTCTGTACGACTTATAGAAGATAAAGCTGCAGAATTTATAATTAAGAAAGGAGGATGGGTAAATTGTCCTTTTTGTTCTTAGGGTACATGGCTTATAATTTGTGTCGAGGCAACATTCTGTAGAATAACTAAACAATGAAACGTTTCATTTATGGTTTCTTTATGGGCATCATTTCTTGGTCGTACAGAGAGATGAAGTATCAAAAAATTCTGAATATTACAATGCCATGGCAGAAAATCCTGCAAGAGTCCCCAACAAATTTGGCTGACCAGATGCTGCTGTCCCTCGAAATATTATTAGCATCTCTTAGAATTATGCACCTATGCTGTTTGCTTGGACCACACTTCAATGGGATATCCAAGGGGTATCCAAGACTCAGGACATTCTCGCGATTTTTCTTCAACTAACAATTGTAATTTGTTTATACAGGGTGCAATTTCGGAATTAGATGTTTCGCCACTTGTCAGTCCCACAGACGACAATCTGGTTTTCCCCATTGATGCATCAGGTGCGGAAGTGAGACTAGACATAGAACATGTAGACCAAGTTGGAATGAACGCCGTAGGTTCATTATTAGAAAATACAAGTGAAAGAACACTTAATAATGCTATATATGTTGATAACAATTTTGGAAGTGGTGCCGTCGGGGGAATTTTTCATGAAGGTGAAGCAACGGGCAACGGTAGAATACATGGTCTGGTCACTGACGGTACATTTGAAGATGACACTAATGAAAATGGTGCTACTGGTGGGATAGACTATGCAAACAACAGAGATGTTCCACCAGATTTATTGCCAAGTGGTGTTTTCAGTGGTTCGGAAAATATAGACGGTGTCCGACCTGAAATTGTTTGGATAAGGAGTATCAGTCACGAACTTACAAGAGAAGCTGAAGAAGCCCGAACTCATAGATTTGTGACCAGACTGACTTGGGGCTCTATCGCTGTTGCAGTGATCGCAGTTGGATTAACAGTGTTGTGGAAATGGAAATCAAAAAACCTTTCTTAGATTATATTTTGATTACATCAAAACTTTGTCAGAATGAGGTTATTGATATTTTTTCCAAAAACTTAATACCAAGTGGCCAACAGGAAATGGCTTAAATAGTCATGGCCTAATGAGACCTGGCTTAAAAAGAGATTTGGCTTAGTGATACCTGGTTTCAAGACACTAATGGTTTATTCACACTGTTGGGACTAGAAAAAATGGGGTGTATCATGTAATGCAGAATGTTTCACATTACACGGGGACTGGGACCCCATTGTTTCCTATTGTGCTGGTCCCAGTACCAGTCCCAGAGTAAGCCAGTGTGATTAAGCCATTAGCTTCATGAGACCTGGCTTAAAGACACCTGGCTTAATGAGACTTTTTCATTCACAGGAAGTGCCTTAATGTTACCTGGATTTTATGTTAATGATACTTTTCCTGTAATTAGATTAAGAAGTGCTAAAAATAAACAAGTTTTATTTTCTTTAATATTACACCCCTAAGACGGTCTATGAACTTATCCCTGGTTGGCTATGGTAGTCTAACAGTACCAACAATTTGTCATTTGGTTAGTTAATGTTAGTTTGTTCATACTAGACAACTGTTAGGCTAAAAGGGAGTGGCACCCCTTGCCTCCAGAGCTTTCAGGGTCAATTCACAGATAACATGCAGGTCTAGGCAAACAATGTATGTGAATGGACCACCATTTGTGTCCCATTCTGAATGTGGAATCATTGTGAACATTGACATTCTGATACAGGGAGAAGTGAATGCACACCAACATTTGTAATAATATTATTTTATCTCTCAAATATTTCACTGTTTCAACTAGTAATAGAAACAGTTAAAAGTGATGAATTTTGCAGTATTGGACTTCTATTTTTAAGGGATTTTTGTGAAGGAAACTACGCATTATAAGCCAGGCTCATTGTAACTGGATTTTTTAATGACAGATTTTTCAAGTAAGTAAGTAAACTAAAAGCAGTTAGTTTATCTCAGACTTATTCGACTCATTCAAGAAGTACATTATTCTCTAAAATCTGAAAATCAAGTTTATTAACCTTCTGGACATTGTATTTTTTCAGATAGAATTGGATATCCTGACAAATGATGGAGGGTGCAGCTGAAGGAGGTACTGACGTTAGTACCCTCAGTGATTCCTTTCTTACTACAGGAGCAGGACAGTTCGTTGTAGAAGGTAAAGTTCAGCTCGCGTTAAAAAAAGGGGAGGGGCGAAATAAAAGGATGGTAAAAGGGATGGGGAAATTGGTGAAATGCAGTGACTTCAGTCATTTCTTTATACAGAAATTCATCACCCGAATATTTTTGTCTGCAGGAAGGCTATGTTATGCAAGTTTCTGCTGTTTATTTATGTTATTGTTGTTTATTTCTGAATTAGTTTGTATTTTTGTTATACATTTCTCACTGTAAGTCAAGTTAAAATTTTGAAGTAACTATGGTCCGTGTAAACAGTATCGGTGAGAAGAAAGGACGCACTAGATCCCGCTTGCAGAAAGCAACTTAATTCCTAAAAATGTTCTCGTTATAAAGTGGTGCTTGTTTCTTTTACCATTTGTTCGTAATAGCCAAAACCATTTGTTCGTTGAAAGCGGGAGCCAATGTGATACCATTGTTCAAGCAGATAAATTGGTAAACCATTTTATTCAGGTGATGGTGCAGAAGACCAAGACACTGGAGAGGAAGGAGGAGAACCAGTCTCTGGAGAACCTCTGAGAGAACAGGATAGGTTTTTGCCCATAGCGAATGTGGCCCGCATTATGAAAAAGTCTATTCCAAATACCGGAAAGGTAGGTGTGCTTTTTCTTCGTAATAAGTTTCACCTCAAACTTATGAAGTATTTTATGACTTGTATTTTGGAAGAAAGTTTTCAGCAAATACCCGTACGAGTCAAAAAGATGATTGGTGGCATTGTATCGAATTGTTAGGTAGCAAAGATATTATATTTCAAGGGAAAAAATTACTGGTCTTATAATTTCAGATCGCAAAAGATGCCAAGGAATGTGTACAAGAGTGTGTGTCGGAATTTATCAGCTTTATCACCTCAGAGTATCCTTTTGAAACAGAAGCACATGATAAAATTGTTTTATTTGACATTACTCATTGGTCTTCACCCCAGGTACTGGGAACAGCTACCTATTTTCCTTCACTACCTCACAGAGCTAGTGAACGATGTCATCAAGAAAAACGAAAAACTATAAACGGAGAAGACATATTGTTTGCCATGTCAACACTTGGTTTTGATAATTATGTGGAACCGTTGAAAGTGTTTTTACAGAAATATCGGGAGGTCAGTTTTTTCATGCCCTTCCCTCTAATTTTCAAGTGTACGGGCAATTTCTTTCTGAATCACAATTTTGAAATTAGAAGTAAACAGCGATATTTTAATTTTGCACCAAGAGTAAACTCGATTTATTTGATTTCAGTCTACGAAAGGTGATAAAACACCTTCAGAAGAAATGGCTGAGATGGCTGCAGGTGATGAAACCTTTGGTAGGTTCATTTGGACAAAGAGTATTCCATTATGTTCAAAAACAGGGCTGCCACGCCACAGAGAAAACTTGCGGGGTTCCCAGTAAAGATTCCAAAAACAGTACATAACACTTCCTAATGAACGTAATAATATTTTTCAGCATCAGCATTAGCGAGTAACATTTTAACAACCGACTCTGGTCAACAAAATGTCATTTACACCGCAGCTTATCCATCATCGCAGGTATGTATTTTTAATTTCCGACACACTTGGGGCCATTCTCATTTCATCATAGGATAGGACCCCCTGCAATTGCCGATCGCGTATGTAGTATGACCAGACGGTCTATGGGGTGGGGGCAACCCCTGGTTTCAGGTCCCTGGGCTAGGCCTGTCGCCAGGAGGAAGTATGCCTCTTCAGGTCACGTAGGACTTTCGTATTTTGTTTTAATGTTTACAAAAGATAGCAATCGTATTCCACTCACCGATTGCACTCGCACTGAAATTCTTTCTCATTTTATTTTCAGATCTCACAACAACAGATAAATTTCACATAGACACTTTGTACAGTCTTATTTATAAATACGAATAATTTTTTATATTTTATTGTGTACAGATAAATCATCGTCCGTTGTGAATCTTTTATACTTTTTAAGAAACTTAGTACATTTTCTTGTTACGACAAGAAAACTCCGGGAGTACTGTGAATTATCACCAAAAAAAATAAAAAAGTTTTTGCTCGATTGGGGTAACATTATCTGAAATGGCGCTGTAATTAAAAAAAACTGAAAATACAATGTTTGTTTCAATGTGATTTTCTTTTGTAACTTTTATAACTGATTTGCTGTCATACTTGCCCGATGTTTTTTTAGTGCTCAATGTACAGTTAAATGTACTACTTTACTGAAGCATATGAAGAATTTTCATTCAAGGGAAATTTGTACGTTAGGAAGTTGAAGGCAGTGCTTGTTCTGCTCTTGTACATCAAATTATTGCAGAATTTTGTACCCACTAGACTAGAAAGCGTTGTCACAAACATCATAAATATTAACGAGTCCATTGACATTCAAATATATTCCTTGTATCTACAAATATAAAGCCGTGTCCTATGTTTACGGAAATCCATTACAGTGGGGTCTTTACTGAAAGATGCACAAATTCATGTACCATAAATAAATCTTCAGATGACGCATGGTTGATTGGTGAGAATTACAGCTGACATGCTGGTGTTGTGGCTTCGCTTCACTTCACTTGGAGCGGAGCCGCAGACCAGTTAACATCATTCAATATAAGACCAATAAGGTGATCGTAAAAATAAATTTATTGCAGTTCTAGTTTATAAAAATGTGTTCTTGATGCAAAAGTCTTCTGAACTTTAATATTCATGTAGGTTTGTTTAGAAGTTATGAATGTTAATTTTTATAAAATTCAGACCTTGCAAGAAATATAGCCTTAACCTGATAAAGGTATTGTAGAATCTCATGCAGATAACTTGTAGGTCTAGTTGATAGTGTGTGCATTTTATAGCAATTTTTTTCTTTGAAAAGAATCAATGTCAGCAAAGTTGCATTCACTAACCTGGCAGGTCTAATGAGTAGATTTTTACAAATTTAATTACTTGTTGTAAGTGTATTGTGGCTTTATTGTGTCAAATGTACAAGGTACTGTTCACTAAAATAAAATCACTTGAATTGTCAATCATCTATGCTGATTTGTTATTTTGATGGACTTTGTTAATTTAACTACCTGGCAGTGATTAATTGCTCAACTCGGATATGGTAATTAGGATCTAATCAAAAGGTAATGATAATGTGTGGCTATGGTAGTCTAAGAGTACCAAAACAGTAATTTGGTTGTGGATACTACTATTAGACTAAAAGGGAGTGGCACCCCTTGCCTCCAGAGCTGTTTTCATATCCATTCACAGAAAAGATTAACAAATAAATTCAAGACAAATGTCCTATGTGTGATTGGACTTTCAACCAGCATTATTTATATTTGAGATTTAGGAGAATTTTACATTGCACTTCTACACTTTCCTACGGGAAATCTATGGCTCATATAGTGCAAGTGTTACGAAGACCTAAACCTCCCTTCTAATATTAGAAGTGGGCCCCATGCATCTAGTCCCATTTAGAAGAGGTAAACCAAACATTTTGGTAAAGAAAAAAAATCGCTTGTTACGTGTAACTGTTTGCCCATCACAAGGCAGATCCAATGTAATATTCCCTTCAATTGATGTGCTTTATGAATAGAAAATAATGGTATTTTGAGTGATAGAGTGATAATAGATCTACAAACTAATGTGTGTTAGATCTACACATTAAAGAAAAATGCACTTTTATTAATCTGCATCGCAAGCGGCACCAGTGACATCTTTCAACTAAACTTGGTCTACTTAAAAGAAAATTTTAGGTATTTTTGTTTTAAAAGTAGATAAAATTATCCTGGCCCCAAGTGTTGATTTCTTTTGTTTTTACATTTGAAGCTGATCCAGCCTTTGATGTCCTCCATTCGTTTGAATCATGGCGTTCAGGGGACAAGGAAGAGGAATGAGATCAGCAACACCAGGTCCAAGACTGGTAAGCATTGCATTTTTTTTTAATTCTGTGAAGTGCCTGAGAGTGGCTTGGGTAGTGTCAGACAAAACAAGACACCAGATTAATTGCATGGGCTAAAATAATGGCGATATTTCTCGAATTTCCTACCCTACTTTTCTACAAAAGCAAGAGAGATTTGGGTACATTTAATACAGATTATCATGAAGTTTAGAATGTGTACTGCCTATTGTTTTCAACGTATAGAAATTTAAATATCAGATTCCAGACTAACATACCAGTGATTTTTCCAGGATCCCCGAGGACCATCACTTGTGGCATCAAGTCCTGGACCACAGTATTACAACACCGCAGTTCTGAATCCACAGATGGCCGGATTACATCCAGGGGGTCCAAGAAGTTTTCCACACGGAACCTCGCCTTCTTGTGTGCAGCGCAATGTGCCTCCCAGAATCCCACCTCCTGGACTACCAAGAGGTATTCCTCCTCCCAGAGGACCTCATCCAGGCATTCCTAGGCATTTTTCACCTGTAGGACCAGGTGTACCCCCAGGAATACCAACTCCACACTCCATTATGCCTCATCCAGGTATGCCAGCAGGTATACCTCCTAATTTTCAACGGGGCATTCTACCAAATGTTCCTCAAATGGTTCAGCCAAACTCGCAGCTAGGAATAAATGCCGCAACAAGACATCAAATGTTTTTACCAGGCAGCATGCAAATGGTGGGAATGCCACCCACACAAGGGCAAATACCAGTACAACCTTCAGTCCATCAACCGGTGCATCAAGAAACCTCACACTCACAAGTCACAGTAACAGGTCACCAAATGCATACAGCACAATCCAATCCAAACACAGCAGTATCTGTACAAGGACCACACAATTTGTCACAGAACAGTGCGAATGGGGGAACTAATTTAGCATCCATACATGACAAAAAGGAACAGTTAGATTTGGATGAGGGTGAAATTGTAGATGATGACGATTATGAGGACCATGGGTGTCAGACATCACAAATACCAAGTAAACACCCCAATGAATCATGTCAGTATGACAGGCAAAATCAACAAAGACAGAGAGAATATTTCGGTAACAGAGGATACGACAATAATCATGGGGTCGACAGACATAATAGAAATTGGAATGGTCGAGAATATGATAGATTTGATCAGCAAAGAGACGCAGATTATTACAGATCAAGAGGACAATTTGACAGAGAAAGACAGGGTCGCAGTGGAGATTTTGAGAGACGCAATGATTATCACATGCAAGGAAATTCTGACAGCCGAACCTTCACAGACAACAGACCAGGACATTTCCATGGTGATAGGCATGGTAACTATGATAGGGGGCAGAGGAGAAGAGATATTGATAGGTCGCCAGAAAAACGTGATTTTGGTACCTCACACCATAGAGACAGAAGAGTGTCACTTGATGACCGACACAATGAAGAAAGAAATTTCAGGAATGATGACAGAAGAATTTCTAAGCGTTCACCAAGTAGGGAAGGAAGAACTTTGAGTAGAGGAAGAGAACGTGACTATCGGGAGAGAGAGAAATTTGGTATGGCCGCACAGGTAGCTGAAAGAAGAGACGCAAGCAAGTCTGATGGCTCTGACAGAAATTCAGAAAGAGAGTGGTCTCGCAAAAGACGACAATATGATGATTTCGACACCAGGTACAATAACAGTGAATGGGAACGGCATGAAAGAAGTCAAAGCGAACGAGGATATGACAGAGCGGACAGCAGACCAGAGGAAAGAAGGGAATCTGGTCGTTATGGAGAAAGTCGTAGAGCTGACAACAGAGATGAAACTCGTGAATATCGCCGAAATTCAACTACTAAAGATCACACATCAAGGGACAGGGAACGTCGCAAACATGAAAGAAGAAACACATCTCCGAGGCAGAGCCACAAGCGCGAATATTTTGATTCAAATGAGGGTGTTTGGAAGGAAGGGAAGAATTCAAGGTTTGTGCAAAGGCATTATCCCATAAACGACGTGAAATATCTTATTTAGAAATGGATAAAAAATCCTCCCTGGTTGTAATTTTGGGCCGAATATTTTTGTGTCATTTTGCTTGCATTTTAACTTTTTATTTGCAGAAACTCACCAGACAGAATTGAAAAGAACTCCTTAAATGTTGGAAAAACTGACTCCTGTATTCAGAAACCTCAAGATAGCACAGATAATGTAGATAAAGCTGAAGACCTCAAGGAAGATCACATGCCAGGATCAGACGTTGTGGAAATTGCCAAGATCAATGCAAGTCCAATATCGCATACAGAAGACTCACCAAAAATTGAATCTCGGAATGACACTGCTTCCAAAGATTCATGTGGCAACAGCAGTGCAACGTTTGAAATTAAAAGACTACGGTCCAAGTCTCCACAAATAGAGCACCATAGTAGATCGCCAGCTCATGAGAGGTCTCATGACCTGAAGCCACTTAGTGATAGTCCTTCTCGTTCTTCACAGTCCAGTTCATCGCGTTTCTCTCAAAGGGAAAAGGTGGAATCAAGAGCGAAAACGGACCACCGATCTGATTCGAAACAGTCGCCCATTAACAGTCGCAGAAAAGCATTAATGTCTCCTTCGTCTTCTAGAAGAACTAGAAGCAGAGAAAGCTCATCTAACCGTAGATCACAATCCTACAGATCATCCTGCTCAAAACATTCAAGTTCCTCCACAAATAGAACAGGAAATAGCGAAAGAGCCGTTATTCCAAAAAATAAAGACGAACACAAAGGTTTTCACTCTGAAAAAAGCAGAAGTCCCAAGAAGGCAATTGCAATAGTACCACCGAGAAAAAGAAGCCCAGTTGAGTAAGAGACATAACAATGTGTACTTATTTTTACAAATAATACGTGATAAACCATAAATGGGTAAATATTCACTTTAAAATTTTAAAGTATGTGTGAACTATTGAAGGTGACCTGTCATCCAAAAGGTTAATTTAATTCAAGCATTTATTCTGGTACCCCAGTATAATAAAACATGCATGTACATGTAATTTAATGAATCTTAGCAGAGAGCGGAGTGGAGTAGCGAAAAGGGGAAGAATTGACAGACCTCTACCGACTGACCGACCAATTAGAGACGCAGACAAGGATGGTGCACCACTAGATAAAATACCGCTTGAAGAAACTGAAGAAAGACCGACCAGGCAAACTGAGGTTAAAGAGTTGACAATCGAATGATTTTTTATTTTCTATGTAAGAGCTAGTAGTTTATAATGCAGGCATTATTATTGCAGAGATGGAACCCAAATCAGATTGAAGATGAAGAAGATGAAATTGAAGCTGGGCTGAGTACTCCAGTCCCTGCTTGGACTAGGTCTTCACCTGCTGACTTGTATTTCTCCAGAGATAGAAATGTAAGTTCATTTCTGAATTTTGATAGACCGCCCATGAATGCTTATCAACGTAGTGTAATAATCAGTTTTGCAATGATCTTTTTAAGACTGGCAATATGTCATCGACAAAAAGGATGTTTGAATTGGAAGAAAAATTTGAAGAAGAACTTTTAAAAAGAGCATCAAAAGTGCGAGCTTCCAAACCAAAATATGAGAAACCTGCGAGACCAGCGCCAGCTCAGCATCATCACCACCACCATCATGGAGGATGTCATGGTCATTCTGAGTCAGGTAAAAAGTACTTTCAAAGTACAGGAATAAATAAATTTTGTGCCGTGTTTATTGGCAGTAATTAAGGTAACTTATTGAATATTCCAATTAGATTAGGATAATACAAATTTCCATGTCTTAAGATAAGTTTTCAATCTGTTGTTTGCAGAGAGTAGCAGCAGTAGTGATGAGGACAGTGAAGAAGAAAATGACAGAATGTCGCAATGGATGGAAGAGTTAATGGCCAAGAAGCAACATCCGGAAAGAACGCACGAAGAACTTTGGTTCAATGAAGATGGAGAGGTACGCCATGAAATGCTTATTTTACTTTTCCTATTTATTTATTTGTGAGATGTTGCCACTAACATACATTATGTATTGCTATTTTGTAGATGAATGATGGACCACTTTGCAGATGCAGCCTGAAGTCGAGGAAAAGTGGAATAAGACACGACATATATCCCGGCGAAGGGGTAATTAAAACTCTTCTCATTTTACTGCATATTAGATCTATGTTTCGGAATTTGAGGAAATTAAATTGGTGTGGTTTGGATTTTTTGTAAAACCAGAGTATATGGTTTATGAACAGATTATTGTCATTGCAGAAAATCCCATTGTGTGATCCACAAAGCAACAACGTAGGGAAGCTGTATCATTACCGTATAGCTATGTCGCCTTCTGTGAATTTCCTGGTGAGACATTGTTTTCTGGTCCAAAAACATCCAGATACCCTCATGTGTTATTATTAGCTACAAATAGTATCTGTAAAATATTAGTTAGTAGTAATCAGTATGTTGACTGACATCTGAAGATATTGAAAATGGACTGAAAATGAGATTGAAGTATCAAACATACCTATTAGTTCATTAAGTTTGAAAACGTTAACATTTTGTATTTTAGAGTAAAAGGCCAACCATAATAAAGTCTGACAATCATGAATTTATCTTCGAGGGATTTTCTCTTTTGTCTCATTATGAAATTGATAATGTAAGTACTCTTTTTTTCTATTTGTTTGTCATGAAAGTGTATTTTAACATCTGATTGAAAGATACTGGAGTTAAAAGAAAAGTATTATGATTTCCTTTCATGCGACAGATGAATACAGTTTGTTACTGGCTTGTAGAATCAAGGTATTCAACAATCTACAGGATTAGCTATTTAAGGAAAGGCAATATAAAGGTTTATCAGTAAGATTGTACGAGGCAGCCATTCGGATCAATTGTTTATTATGGTGTGATCACACTGGACGACACCGAGACCGATAACGAGACCAATTAAATATCTTAGCCAATAGTATCACTGATATTGTCTCGCTGCAGTGTGAACTGCTTCATAGAACCCATTTCAATCAGTCTCGCTATCTGTCTTGCTCTCGGTCTCGGTGTCGCTCAGTGTGAATACACCATTGCGTGTGTCACAGTGAACCTGTTATGTCTTTTGGCAATGTTGTTACAAACCAGAATGTTAAACCCTTTCGCAACGTTTAATTTTTGTGGTGAGACCTGACCTCCAGTCGGAATCAATACAGAAACTACTTTTTCAATTTAGGTTCCTGTGTGCAAAGTCATCCGATTTAATATTGAGTACACAATTCACTGGTTTGAAGAAGAGGCACCAGAGGTAAAATTTAATTCTAAAATAGAATTGTGTACCTATTTTTTAAATTAATAAAATTTTAAGACGTATGTGTAAAACTGACTTCACTTAATATAATGTTGATGTATTGTTGGCAGAATTTGTCTAAATAGCTTTTTTTTGTTTGTAGAACATTGATGTGAGAAGCCTTGATTTATTTAGTGACTTCCTATTTGATGAAATCTTGGAATTAAGAGATTTCAAGTCCAAATTACCCATTCCAGATTCTTGTAGGCATTTCCACATAATGCCAAGATTTTCAAGAAAATTGAAAGGTAAATTAGTCTTGTTTCTCGCAAAGGTAGAAAATACAAGCAGGGTATGTTAAATTCTCTTCTTTCAATATAAATAAGTGCATTGATATTTTGTCTTTGCAGAAAATGGAAAGGAAATGCTGTCCATGAATGAAGTTCTCTTGTATTTGTTAAAAAGTGCAAAACCTATAGTGGATGAAGCTGATTTACCTAGATTGGCAGAGATGGATATTCCGCATTGGGAGGATTGGGTTGATAATATCAGAGCAATGATTATAACTCGACCAGGAATGGTAACGATGCATTTGTCACAACTAATTAACTGACTGCATTGATCATACAAACTTGATTTTAACTGCAGCTTTTGTCTTAAAAACTGTAATGAAATTTTTTCCAGCGACCCAGTTCAATAAGGATAGATCAGCTAGACAGGGAGAAGCTCAAAGTGGATACAAAAAGAGAAACATTTCCTGTCATTGTGCACTTTGGTATCAGACCTGCACAACTGAGTTACGCGGGTGACCCAAAGTAAACTTTTTCATAATATTGGTATTTTAAAATTTAGCTTATATTTCCCGATTAATGGATTACCAGCGATCCGAACTTTTTGGGAAAGCCAGCATTCACATAGAATCCTTGCATGAAAAGCATGGAAAATATTAAAGGGTTTAAATATTTTTACGAATTTTTCCAATAAGAAGTAGAGTAGAGGTCCGCCCAAGTTCACAGTGATCTTTAGCGTAACCAACATTTTTTACTTTTCAGTTATCAAAAGCTATGGAAACAGTATGTGAAGTTGAAGCACTTACTAGCCAACAAACCAAAGGTCAACGAATCAGACAAGCGGAAATTGATGTCGCAGGAAGATCAACTTCAAGATATGAGAATGAGAAGGTAAAATAGCGTTTGATGTAATTTGGAAAAATATAATACTGCTCTTGGATTATCAATCCATAACCCTCAAATAAAAGGAAAGCATAAGTAGAATAACGATGCACATGATGAGAAGCACATCTTTTTTGGTTTGGCTTCATATTTTTCACCAGTCTTGTTACATGAAGATCCACACCTTGTTGCAGTTCGATGAAGAGGGAGGTTACCGTTGAACTTAGTGCCCAACATTTTTTGAAAACTGGTATCAAATCCGATGTGTGCCAACACGCAATGCTCTTACCAGTTTTAATAGGCCATCTTAGATTCCACAAGTGCCTCAACGCACTTGAAGATCGAATAAAATACAAGTTCAAAGACAGAATGCTTATTCAGGTATGAAGGGAAAATAGTTCTGAAGTTATTTGTATCAGCATAATTTTTTTTTGCATAATTGTTCATTTGAAAAGGATATTTCATTTCCCATTTCAGCTGGCTTTGACGCATCCGTCATATCGAGTGAACTTTGGTACAAATCCGGATCACGCGAGGAACTCGTTGTCCAATTGTGGTTTTAGACAACCAGAGTATGGAGACCGTCGAATACATCATGTCCACAATAGAAAAAGAGGCAAGAACAATATTAATGTCTTCGGATTACTGGGTGTGGCATTTCTTCTCTGATCCAAAGTTAAATAAATGCGGCATCTTGTTTTCATTTATTTTTTATTTCAGGCATCAATACATTGATTAACATCATGTCCCGGATGGGCCGGAAACAAGAAACCGCGTCTGAAATAAATCATTATGAATGACTGGAGTTTCTTGGTGATGCTGTGATGTTTCTAGGTTAATGTCCTCAGTATGTTTTTGGGTGTTTGTGTTAACCTAGTTACATTATAGAAAATAACGTAGATTAACAGACCCAACATAACATTTCTTTTTGCAGTAAATATTTATTCTATATGTTCCCAACTTTGGAGGAAGGTGGACTCGCTACGTACAGAGCCGCTATAGTACAGAATCAACATCTATCGGTATTGGCAAAGGTGGGTAATTCATTCACAAGATCCAAGTCTAACTTTCAGTGTGAATGAGAAATAACTGGTGGAAATATCTTTTCAGAAATTGAAATTGCAAGAGTACATGCTTTACGCTCATGGTCCAGATCTTTGTCATGAGTCCGACCTGAAACATGCTATGGCGAATTGTCTGGAGGCACTGATGGGAGCTTTGTTCCTGGACGGGGGTATAGACCTAGCAGATCGTGTTTTCGGCGAAGTACTTTTTGATGATGATGAGAGGCTGCTGAACACCTGGATCAACCTGCCAAGACATCCCCTTCAGGAAGATGAACCTAGTGGAGACAGACATTGGATAGGATCTAGTCCAGTACTTCAGGTGTGTGTACTGTGTAATTCTTTTTTACCGATCACGTACTCAGTACGAGGAAGGTACTCAGTACGAGGAAGGTAACGATTTTTAAGGTGTCTGTCATTCTGTTCGGTGGTGGGGTCAGATTAGGTGGTCCATGGCCCAAGGAGGACCCCTCCTTTCACCAGGAAGAGTGGAGATGGGAGGAACGTGGTCGGTATTGCCTCGTAATGTTCATATGAGGCTGTCTGACTTTGCGATCATCTTAGGCCCTGCATGTGTCTTAAGCACTGGCATGTAAAACTGTTAACCTAAGATAATCGGATGTAAGTTAACCTCAAGAGTGATATACATTGCAGAAACTTGTGAAATTTGAAGACGAGACAGGAATACCGTTTAATCACGTCAGGTTACTTGCTCGTGCTTTTACAATGAGAAACGTCGGTTACAACAATCTTACATTGTAAGTTAAATACTTTTATTCGAGATTACCTAATTTTTTTGAACTCTATGTTTATGAATAAGTCAAAATTGTTGTCTTTCAGCGGTCACAACCAAAGGCTAGAGTTTCTCGGAGATACTGTATTGCAGATAGTAGCATCTGAATATCTCTTCAAACATTTTCCAGAGCATCATGAAGGTCATTTATCGGTAAGTACCGCAATTATAACAGTAAGCTGTTTGGCAATGACTGTTTAAAGGTCAGTCATTCCTTAGAATATCATACCTGGTGAACGTCATGCATAAAATGCCAATTTCTCCAATAATTGTTAGGGCAAATTCTTTATTGAAGTCGTGTCTTGTCAATTGTGGATTCTCTAATGTACAATGCATACGGGTTTGTATCCACTTGATGGTATGATTTAGTTTTTCTTTCGTTTCAGTTGTTGAGAAGTTCTTTGGTCAACAATTTCACTCAGGCTGTAGTATGTGATGATCTAGGGATGACTGACTACATTATCCACTCAGATGCCAGACTTGTTGATAAAGATACCATGAAGCACAAAGAAAAAGCGGATTTACTCGAGGGTAATTAAGGGTTTAATAAAGAATCAGTGACATTTAAATTGGAAAAGTAATTGTTTTCTAATTGTTTTGTTCTATTAGGGATTGCTGTTTAATTTTCTGTGATATTTTAGCTTACATTGGTGCGCTTTATGTGGACAGAGATCTGGAATACTGTCAAGTATTTGCGGAAGTTTGTTTTTTCCCCAGATTAAAGGTAAAGAAATAACATTTGTACGTTAACCATAGTTGTTTGGTGATACTCCAATATGTAAAGTATTATAAACATTGAGTGTCCTTTTTTTCTTTGTAGCAATTTATAATGAATCAAGATTGGAATGACCCGAAGTCACAACTGCAACAATGCTGCCTGACGTTAAGAGAACTGGAAGGCGGAGAGCCTGATATTCCCATTTACAAGTACATTTTTGCTGGTTCTTGTCGTCTCTTGACGTGTTATTCCAAAGATGGTATTTGCGCCTGTCAAAAAATATATCTTAAAATGTAACACCTTTTTCATTGACAGGATGATAGCGTCCACTGGCCCAACTAACACACGGAAGTACACAGTTGCGGTATACTTCCGCGGAAAAAGATTAGCAACAGGCACAGGTCACAGTATCCAAATGGCGGAGATGGCTGCAGCAACAAATGCCCTCCGAGACAAATCGGGTAGGTTTCGTTCACTGTTGAAAAGTTTGAACCTCGCAAAGTGTATTTTTACAGCAAAGTATTCACTTTAAAATGTAATTTATTCTACATGTAGCACAGGAATGGCTACCGCATCTTCGATATCAGATTCAGTTTCAACAGATATTATCCAATCAAGAAAATCAAAGACCCACCAACTTTTTCCATTACATGGAATATATTGTAAATAGCAAAACAGGTGCAAAAGGATTGGGATTTAAATTGTTACGCTATGTTTGCTATTCATCGTTATAATTCTGGTTACTTATCTGGTGTGAAGATTTAAACATTGCAATATTAGTTTAGCGTTTCTTCGTATTAAGAAAACTGGTGGATAATGTAAAACTAAATCTAGTAAATTACTACTTGTAATGTAAAACCTTGGAGGTGTTTTACATGAGTGACTTAACAGCTCCTCATCTCTGGCGATTCTGACATTAGTGAACGTAACACTAGCAGGTTGTTCTTGCAGGAGAATACTGAACTGAAGATGGAAATGTAGAGTCTTAGCTGTCAGACTTTCAGTATTGCAAGGTGGCGTCTTCTATGTTTAATATGAATCTTTCTTACTGTAGGCATGTTCCCACAGCTAGATTATCAGAAGAAATTTGTTGAAAAGAAGTACAAATTTGGCAAGGACAACAAACAGAGGCGAAAGAGAAAAAGCAATGGTGATCGAAACTCAGAACCTCCTGGCGACAGCAACAAGGTGATTCAAAATGTTTCTTGGTCAAGTACAACTGAAAATGTAAAAATTGTAAAGCAGAACTCTCTGAGCAAATATATCGTCTTGGATGTCGCAAATGTCTATTTGTGTTCAGTTGGTCGCAAATGCAAAACCCATTTTTTTCATGGAAGAATAATAATTTCTAATTCGTTTAAAGAGTGCCGAAGATAAAGGGAAATCCTACTCGCCAAGCAGAAGTTCTTCAACAACAAGAGTAAATTCAAGGGAAAATAAGGTTCGTGAAAGATCAATCATAAAATATGAGTCAGTACATGAGACAGATGACTTCATTTTGACAGTTTTCCTATTCTACTCCTTCAAACTGTATGAAACATGTGTGATGTACTCATTTAACAGACCACAGAAAGCGGGAATTCTGCAAAGTCTCCGAGCAGAAGCGCTTCTCACCACAGACACAATTTCAGGAGTTCAACGCAAGGAAGTCCAAAATCTATGGGACGCAGTGCATCATTTGGAAAGCGAGGAAGAATTGTGTCTCACGGGATGCTACGGGTGATTAAATCTGGCATATTTAAGTTCTTTGTTTTCATAGCATCACTAAACGTTAAACGTGATGAAATTGAATGGTATTCACTATGGCAGGTGTTTGGTGCATCAATCCAATATTAAGGGCGTGCAATACATTTGAAACATTTCTGATAATGTTACATTTTCATTTTAGGGTAGAGGAGGAATGATACACAGGAGACCGTTTAGTCGGGTTGGCATGCACCATGGCGGAGCAGGAAGAGGAGGGGCGCATCGTGACGGATGGCCACCACACAGAATCCATGCAAACAGACCATCCAGAGTTCACAGACCATGACACAAAAGAAGCAAACAACTTGTAGACCTAAGCAATCACTGCTTAACAATCAATGTCAATTATTCAGTATTTCCACTCTTATTTTAATCAATGCGCACATCAACTTGAAACCAGTTATATTTGCTGAGGAGTATTATTATGCTGTGAATGCTTAATAGTAAGTACCATGTATACTTCATGTAATGCCAATGAATTCTACATGTTCTATGTGCCATACAGAGATATCGTCGCAGTCTATGAATTTTTACATTTATATATAATATATATGTCGTGGATGTAATTTTTCTGCTGATACCCTCAATATTTGTTTGGGGGGTTATATTCTAGTCGAAGAATCGCCACCCACATGGTGTTAAAAGTGCTTAACAGCAGAAGCAAAATGTTTTTTTAAATTTGATCTAGACATTTATGTGACCTTCAATGGAATAGAATTATGCATGTGAAAAAATGACAAAAAGTTCAGCACATATTTTGCTTGAATTGTAGTTCTTACTGGTCTTAATGTAATGAAGTACCCTGGTAAAAAGAAGTTAAGCCCACGTGATTACACTGATCGAAACGAAATAAAATTTGATATGTGATTGAAAAGAAGATATGATTCCAATTATTATTACGTCATTTTCATTCAAATCTGTTGGAAAACATATCCGATTTAACTGTCGTCTATGTTTTTGCTGCCCACTGCACTGGATGATTAGAAACATGGTAGATTTTTCCTGTACAATTAGCATCTGATCAAGAAGGTAATGATCATGTACGGCTATGGTAGTCTAAGAGTACCAGAAATTGTGATTTGGTTGTGGATACTACTATTAGACTAAAAGGGAGTAGCACCCCTTGCCTCCAGAGCTGCTTTTGTCCTGAATGCGAATGGACCTTCAGTTACCATTTGAAAGCGAGACTCTGGGAAATGTAAGATTTCACTTTTATGGGACATGTTCCAATGGGAAAATTTATAGCTGATGTAGCATAAAGTATTCATCCCTCCCTTTTATTATTAGAAGTGGTTTAAATCCTTTTCACTTGGTCCCTTTTAGAACAGATTTATCACTTGCTGGTTGTTAATAAAAGTATTTAGTGGAGCACAGTGTATAGTGGAAGGTCACACGTTAGGAGATCAATTTTGAGGTCACACATATGATGGTCATCAAAAACCCTCTCAAAGATGGTAAAACAAAAACATTCAAATGACGTTGACTGGTTAGATACATCTATTTACAATGGAATTTGTATCACTTCATGCCTGAACAAAAACTACAAAATCCTATGATTTTTAATATCCAGAAAGGGGTGGGGGGCTGTCAGGCTGCATTCAGCAGGGTGCTACACGTACAAATAACCAGCAACAAAGATAACGGCAACAGGAAGCAATTATTATTAAGATCACAATTATTTGGGCTCATTTTAAAGTATATATAATTATAAGCACCTAAACATGCTACATCAGGTATATACAGTTGTCATTATCTTAACAGAAACACAGAATGGCGTGTTCCAGTGATTCCACGAAAAGCCTTCCTATTGAAAACTGCTGCTGGGTGATGGGAAAAGTAACAGATATTCCAGGTTCTTGTGTAATGCAGCTTCTGATAACAGAATATCAAATAAAGGAAAATTTTACTATTGTGAAAAGGTTTCAATGTAATGATTAATGATTGTTTTGTTTGTTTTTTATCAGAATTCGAAAATGATGAGGAAACGGATGATTCATGTGCAGACGAACATTGCATGCTGTTCATAATGGATGAAAAGGGTGGAATAATAGCAACAGATTTATGTAGAGACAAGTCAGGTAAAACTTCGCAAGTTCGTAAACATTGATACCGTACAAAACTGCTTGGACCGATAAGAATTAATTTGTCGGTAAAAATCTTTGTTTCAGATAGTATAGAGATACGTGCCGCCTCCTTGCTAAGAGACGCAATGTTAAAGCCAATGACTTACAAGCCACGTCGACCAAAATTTGTGCTGTTTAGGGATATGGAACCACTGTGAGTGCATCTATTTTTGGTTATTGTTGACAACAGTCGACTTTCAACCCACTGGACTAAAGGTTGATGCCTGTCTGGGGGTTTTAATCTTGAGTGAATCTTTCATTGTGTGCATGCACACATGTTTGTATTTAATTAATAGTCCTCATATTTATGTGACTGATAAATCTGCTGCTAAATAAGGATATACAGCACAGAGAATATTGTCTACTCATCTTTATTTTGGTACCAGGCAAGTTGATTTTTAGGTGGGATTTTTTTTTTTCAATCCAGAAAAGTAGGAACCCCGAACTTATTTTGATGAGACACATTCACGCAACGAAAATTGTCTTGGCCATTCTTAAAGCACATCTGGATTTGTACTTCGATGTTATGAATTGGTATACGGAATGTTTTTTATTGTTGTGGAACAGGAAGGACGATGTCCTGGAGAAGCTGGGAATTTCGTCGAAACAAGAACCAGCGGGCTGTAAGGATACAACTGACATACGCTGCTGCTCAGTGTGTAGAAGAGAAGGTTCTCCAGAACTCTTTGATTTATGGTTAGTAATTACTGATTATAATTTTGCCCCACAAAGTATTGGAATTTTATTATATAAAATGAGAATGGACTTGTTTTTTTGTTTGCAGTGAGACATGCCGTGCTGTTTATTACTGCTCAAACAAATGTAGAGACAATGACATGAGAGGAGCTCATCAGTTTTGGTGTTGCAAAATGACCAAATATATGCAAAACGCTGAAATATTATTACGGAATCCTTTTACCTATTCAGAAGGTAAAAATATCTTTGTTCAGTGGCTTCCGTGGCTTCTTATTCGACTCTTAAAATCACAATTTAAATCCCTTTATGGGAATATACGTTTCTTTTTGTAGAAACTGGTACAGAGAGTTTTGACCATGTCGCCTACAAAAAATTTCTTCAAAGATACAATGTGTATGGACGAGGTTTTTGGATAAGAGAGCTGTATTGTATGATGAGTGATCCACTTCCATTGTTCGGTAATTTGTACAGTAGTTGTGAGTTACATTTATTTGAAATGAGTTTATTGAAAGTTTTAGGTTGTAACCAAAGTCAATGTAATACTTTTAGGCGATCTTAAACTAACTGGGGAAAATCCAGTTTTTCTGGAAGAGGGGCGGGACATAGTGAACGGAATTAATACCAAAACTGCACCAGACTCACCTCTGGCGGATTGGACACAATATTATACGTAAGTTACAAATTTGAAATGTAATATATTGACTGGGAATTCTGCATTATGTTATTATTTAGTTAACTGGAATTGTTACACACGACGGTTTCTATTCTCAATTTTTAAGCAAATAAATATTTTTGTAATGAATTTCTCCGTTACGAAAAAATCAAAAGAATGATTATCTCGGATATTTTTGTGAAAACACATAAGGTGGCGTGACATCGAATTTACTTCTCCATTGTCCATATTGATGACATTTCCAATGACAGTTTACTACATCATCACAAGTCTTTACACCAAGGATTGTAAGTTTTAAAAATACTCTTTCATAATTTTCCATAGCAAAAATAGTAATGATGGTGAAGATTTCATAGCACGACAGTATTTCATTGTATAGATCCTACAGACCTGCTTATTAGTGACAGTACATTTGTTATTCATCTTGTTGGAGTTGAAAAAGAAGCGGATATGATTCCTTTATTCAAGGTAACAAAGGATTTGATTTTATGCTTTCAATATCGTTACTTTGCTCAACCTAAATTTTGCGTTACATTGTTTCTGTGGAATTAAATATGCTTTTGCAAAGTCCAAAACAGAAAGCGTAATTTTTGAATATTGTAGGAAATTGGGGTATTATTGCCACGGACGCAGGTGGAAATCTACATGATTGGAGCAGAGTTATCAAAGAAAGTTCACGGAAAAGTTACAGAGAAAGAGAATCTCAAGATAACTACGATCAAAGGGTGCTATCATGATGTCAAACTGTCAAAACCGAATATTATGATAGGTAAATATGAACTACATAGACAGAAGCACAAACAAAATATACTAATATGTATTAAATTACAACAGATTTATTTTAGTTTCTGTTAGAAAGTGATAGTTTGGGTACTTTGTTACAGGATGTCATAAAAATAGTTTTGTTAATTTTAGGTTTAAATGCAGGATTGGGTGCATATCCTTCATGGGGTGAAACACTTGTGCATATCAAGGTATGTTCTGTCTTTTAGATCTAATGTACAATGAAATGGTCCTATATGACTAAACCTTCAGTCATCAAAAATAGTTGTACACACACATATTTGTTGAATAGCTAGCCATTGCTGTTTCTGAAAACATTTTTTGTCCTTTGGTAAGTTTAATGTCTTGTTAACTTAGGAGACAAAGTGAAGCCATGAAACAACTGTTCATGTTGTCTTTGTCTGAGGTCCATTACAGATGCAGTCTTTAATGTTCTGGAATTTAAGGTTCACACATGGGCTGTTTTAACTGAAAAGAAAGGCAATTGTTGTATTATATGACTGTAAATATATGCTGGGCGTATTTAATTTCAGAGGGAAGAAATTCCAGCTTATTTCACCGATTACTGCGCGTACAGTTGTGAATGTGCAAAAGGACCAATGGAGGGTTTAGAACTTGGAACCACATCAGAACCTATCATAAATCCATTCAGGAGTCCCGTGCGAAGGTTTTGTACTGAACAAAGGATGCCTTGGTACAGCAATGCATTCATATACAGATTAATATATGGTGTGAAAGGTTCGGGGACATTTCTCCCCAATCACACACAACCAACACCATCTGACATGGAGAAGTGTTACCTGCAGTGAGTTACTGCATGCTGACAAAACTAATATAATTTACATTTTGCTAGAAATGACTCATTCAAGTTGATCTCATTCCTGTGAAGTGAAGCTTTGTTTCAACTGTGAAGAAAAATCTTCTGCAGGTATATTTGTTATTTTATTGTAATAACATTAAGTGTAGAAACACTTAAGACCTCATGATTACCTTACACAGCAAAGGGAAAAAAGACCTCATGATTACCTTACACAGCAAAGGGAAAGCAGTTAATTTGGAGTCTCATTTTTTGTAAACAGGGAAAATAGAAGTTACCTGAAACCACAAAAGTAGAAATTACATCCAGGTCAAGAAATGTTTGCAGTTTTAAAAATGAGTAATGATAATAATAGTAATGTTAAAATTTGGCACATGGTTTAATTCTTAAACCACCTCAGCCCATCACAGGGCTATTTTACATTTATTTTACAGCATTTTTATCAAATTTACCATCCTAAGTGTGTTCATATGTGATTAAAATAAAAGAAAAAATGTTTGTGAGGAAAGATTGATTTCACTGAATGCAAGACATTAACACATGTACTTTTTTAGTCTTGACAATGTACTGTTCACTGAAATAAACTCACTTGAATTGTCTATCATATGTGCTGCTTCATTATTTTGGTAGCCTTTGTAAATTTAACTGGCTGACAGCAGTTAATTGCTCAACCCCACTGTACAATTAGTGTCTGATCAAAGGTAATGATGATGGCTATGGTAGTCTAACAGTACCCAAAATTGTAATTTGGTTGTAGATACTACTATTTACTATTAGACTAAAAGGGAGTGGCACCCCTTGCCTCCAGAGCTGCTTTTAAAGGTCCTTAGTGTGTGACTAGACCTTAAACTACCATTTGTAAGGGAGATTCAGGAAGATGTTAGATTACACTTTGATGTGACATGTTCCAATGGGAAAATGTGGCACATAATGTTGTATACATTACATTGTGCATTACATTGTTCATATTATAACATTGCGTGAATATTTTAAAAAAAAACTCAGATTCGGGTTTATTTTATTTTTTCTCTTGCACATAAACAATAACAATGGATAGTACATGGTGGTAGAGTTAAATTAGCATCCAAATATTAATAGTATAAATTGCTGTAACAAGGTGATCGGTCTTACAGTTAAATTAAGGAAATGTCAGAAGTTTAACGAAGAGTTCCCATACCGAGTATATTTTAGGGTTTAGGTTTCTCATGTATGGGGCTTGCTACTTGTTTTTGTGACAGGAAAAACAAATTGCTGTGGGCAACGAAGTGAGAGGTTGAGAAATGTCGGAAGTACGAAGTAGAAACGTTGGCGACAACGCTGAAAGTGAAGTCAATGTAAGTAATTGATCACGGACTGTGCAATAATGGGTCAAAACAGAGCCTACTGCAAACTTACCCAGGCTAATTTAAAGTCTAGCTTTTATGGGTGAATCAAGCATCAATCAGTTTCGACTTGTTTGTGTAAAATCATGTTTCATCAAAGGATTTTTTAAGTGAACAACAAACGAGTCTGTATAGTTAGTACATCAATCACTTATGCTTCAAAACCTGTGGGCATTGGTTGATACCATTCAGTGGTGTTGCCCAACGAAGTGCGGAAAACTTAGTCTCTCATGAATTGAAATGTTTTTCATTTAAACTTTTTCTCTCCTTTCCTTGATAGTACAAGCAACGAATTCAAATGAAAAAAGAACGTAAGTGAGAAATTCATGTACACTTTTTACTTACCTGCTTTTTGTTGAGAGATGAAATCATCAGTCACCTGTTAAAAGACTGTTAATGAAAAATTTTGATTTGATTTAATTTTTTGTATTATTTAAAAGGAAAGGCATTGAAGAGGAAATGGAAGGAAGATAAGTTAATTAAGAAATTAGAAAAAGAAAAGACGGAACGAGAGGAAGAGGAAGCCAAGAAGGCAAAATTGCAAAGAGAAGAGGATGATCGCCTCAAAAAGGGTATGATTTGTAACTTGATATTAATGTGAAAATTCTTGATGTTCTTATGCAACAAAACTACTGTCAGATGTTACAAAATTGACCTTCCCTTATTACAAAAATCGTGCATGGAAGAGCACTGCCCTGTAGATCCGCCTTGATATTCTGCATTCCATTGCTAACTGGAAAATTCTCAGATATATACTATTACCAGGTTTTAACACGGATTATTTGGATGTCTAATGTACAGGTAGACAGCATACTATCAGCATTGCTCTACCAGGTTCGATACTTGATAATGCACAGAGTCCAGAATTAAGAACATATCTTGCTGGGCAGGTATGTAAGCGATGAATGTATACTACAATGATGTTGTGGTTATGTTTCATTCCCCTTTGCACTTTGTGAAAAGCAAACTTTAAAACCAAACAGTGCTATTTAAAGATTAAAAAACTTGATTTACTCAAAACATGCTTAAACTGTAGATTGCAAGAGCTGTGGTCACTTTCAATATTGATGAAATCATTATATTCGATGAGATTGGCTCAAGTTCAAAGTAAGTGTTAGTTCGTCCAGTATATCAAAGAAAGGTTTTTGATTTTAAAAGATTTGGCCGGATATATAGATTGACGGATCAGACAAAATGTCAAAGTAGTAGACGCCATATAACACATACAAGTCAATGTTTTTTTTCACGAGTCATTCACACTTCCCATTTGCAACCTTGTTTGTGCGAAAATGGATGCAGAAATTGAGAAAAGAACTCGTTCAGTTGTTGCTTCCCCCAAATATTAACACCATAGTGGAGAAACCGACCAGTAAGATATGAAGGTGATTCTAGCGGGACGGCAATAACAACTGCGCTGACAGAGGATAATAATTGGTAGAAATGATGAAAACTTTTCACGTAAAAAAATCACTTTTTTCAGGACCACAGAAGGATCGTATGATGGAATTGGGAAAAAGGGAAACCCTAACATACAGATGGCTCGCATTTTGCAATATTTAGAATGCCCACAATATCTAAGGAAGTGGTTCTTTCCAATGCATCAAGATCTGCAATATGCAGGTACGTGCTAAATAATATGATCATTGTATATTTTAATCACCAATAGTCGGCACACAGCCAAGAAAATATAAAAATTTTATCAACATATCTCAAAATTAATATCCAGTAATTTGTGTATAATGTTGTTCAGGTTTTATTCCCAAATATTATTTGAAGGATTACTCAATCCACTAGACTGCCCCCATCATACTAAGATTGATGAAGAAAGTCCATATCGGGAAGGGATTGTCTTAGATAAACCCGTGAAAGACACGAAAGGGTCGTTTGTCAATGTTGGTCTGCTAAAAGAAGTACAAATTGACAAAAAGCTTACCCCAGGACTAAGGGTCACTGTAGAAATGTTGCCAGTTGTCTGCGGTAAGTCATTGATTTTTTCCATCTTTTTGGGGGAATTACATGGTAGATTTTTTCACCTTCTCAAAGCTAAGGCAACTGTGAGAAAATATTGATAAAATAAAAATTCTCTCTTAAATCTGTAGGTGAGAAAAAGAAAAAGTTTAAAGGTAGAGTTGTTTCTCCGGCCACACCAAGGACAGCTGCGGGTATTTACTGGGGCTACAATGTAAGACTGGCGTCTAGTTTGGCCAAAGTATTCAGTGAATGTTCCTACAAAGGTGGCTACGATTGCTTGATAGGGACTTCTGAGAGAGGCAAGTCAGTTGATGAAGCTGACATAACAACATTCAGGTGCGTACTCAGTGACACAGTATGACATCCGTAAACCTTAATGAAATAATTTCTTATGGTAATACTGTTGGACATCAAGTGATATGCCCTGCCTTTGTTTTGTAGCCTGCATGTACTGTTGAGACAAGACTTTCATGGCAAATCATTTGTGATCAAATTTAATTTGTAGGCATTGTTTGGTAGTCTTTGGGGGAGTCCAAGGTTTAGAATCAAGCTTAGATGCTGATCAGGATCTCAACGTTGACGATCCAAGTCTACTATTTCATTACTATCTCAACACTTGTCCCGGACAAGGATCACACACCATCAGAACTGAGGTAGGTTTCACAATGTCATGCTTAGTGTGTCAAAAGGGCAAAAAGCTTTAGATTTAATTAAAATGTAAAAGAATGGTGTCAGGCTACAGCCAGATATGAAGAGGTTATTATTTTAAATTTGTCGATTAATGGTCTGGTCCCTCAAACATATTCGTAGTGGACCATGTCTTGAATAACTCTTATACTGTTTTTGCGAAATTACAACCCACACCAGTGAGAAGAAAGGTTTAAAAAGTCAAGTTTGACTTAGGTCTTATTTTGCTGGATGTTGGTCTCGGGGATTTGAGTTTCACAGTGAGCAAAAAAGTTTAGAAAAAATCCATGACTATTTTTTTTTCACATTAACAAAACATGTTTATTTTGTTTCTTTGCTAACAGGAGGCAATCTTGATTACTATGTCAGCACTTAGACCTAAACTGCAGAAAAATAAAGTTTACGACTCTGCATCGGATTCCTAGCACAATGATTCATAGGACTTTGAAAATATTATGTTCCGGTTGATCTCTGCTCATTACATGTTACTTGTTGGAGAGAGTCGAGTAGAAAATGTGAAAAGTTTTTGAAGTGAAGAGCAATACAAAAAATAAAGGGTTGTTTGTCTCTGTAAGAGTTTTTATGTAGAATGCTGAATAAGTGTCAGATGAAATCGATAATATATTTTAAATTCAAATGAGGATGTGATGTTTTTTCCATGGAAATACGCTACAGACTTAAGTACTCCAACTTAGTGACCAGATTGGATGTGCATCTGCTCTTATTTAAGAATAGCGGAATGTTAAGTTATTTTTTTAAATAGTAATTGTTCAAATGGTAATTCAGACATTTTGAAGGTTAGAGAAGTGTGGGCAATACTTAGATGGCAGCAGTTATTTTTAGACATAACACGTTTCCACATAAGGAAACTTACAAGCTTTACCTGAAGATGTTAACTCTGTGTAAGATGAAAAAGTAAATGACGCTAACATCACCAATTCAGTTTGGTTTTTAGATTCCGAGACTAAATTTTAAGTATCGGCTTTTATTGTAAATTCACCTGGTCCTAGTTACAATGAGCAACTTGTAATCTCCGAATTTTACCTGTTTACCACAGTATCAAAAAAGTTTCCCTAAAAAACGCATTCAACAATGATTCTGATCCCCTCTCTAACCACCCAATTGAACTCATAAAATTTAGGGGGATAAGAAGTATTTACATTATTGAATGTGTTCATATGTGCTTAAAATAAAAGATAATGTTTTTTGGGTAAGATTGTATACTGTATTTCAATACACTGTTGATAAACACTGAACGCAAGATGCTAGACAGGCGAGAATGCAAAATGTAAACACGTGTACTTTTCAGTCTCTACAAGGTACTGTTCACTAAAATAAACTCGCTTAAATTGTCAATCATCTCTGCTGATTTGTTATTATGGTAGACATTGCTCTAGAAACAAGCTGACAGTGGTTCATTACTCAACTCTGCTATACAATTATGTGCTGGTAAAAAGGTAATGGTGATGGCTATGGTAGTCTAAGGGTACCAAACATTGTAATTTGGTTGTGGATACTACTATTAGACTAAAAGGGAATGGCGCCCCTTGCCTCCAGAGCTGCTTTCAAAGGTCCATAATGTGTAACTGGACCTTAAACCATCATTTGTGATACTCAGGAAAATGTTACAGGAAAATGTTACATTGAACTTCAATATGACATTATTGATTGTGAAAATTTATGGCTCATGAACACTGAAACCTCCCTTTTATTATAGGTGGCCTAAATCTGTTTTCACTTTGTCCCATTTAGAACAGTTTAATCAATACGAATTTCATTTGGTTGAAAAAACATATCACTTTTTACCACCCAGTGTAATGGTCTTTAAATGGTGTTCTTTATGTAAAAATGAAGAAAATAATATTTTGAGTGATCTACAAATTTAACAGAAGTGGCAACGAGATATACAAACCTAATAAGAGAAATATACTTTAATTAATCATCATCGAAAGTAGGACCATGATAATATCAAGACAGTGACATCTTTCAACTGCAGAGATGTCCACTTCCAACTAAGTCAACTTTGTACATATTTTTTGTATTGAAATATTACAGGTAGAGTAATGTCAGAAGTACGAAGTAGAAACATTGGCGACAACGCTGGAAGTGGAGTCAATGTAAGTACATGTAATTTAATCGTGGGCTGTGCAATAATGGGCCAAAACAGAATCTACTGCAAACTTACCAAGGCTAATTTGTAGAGTCTAGCTTTTATGGGTAAAAATAGTTTCATAAAATTAACTTTAATTGAATTGATGTGAATTGATACGAATTGATGTTAAGAAAGTAGTTTTCCGTATATTCATGTGGTGAAGACAGGTAATAGGTGATGTCAGGCAAAATATTAACACCGTATTCATTTAAAAAATTGATGCCTTTCATACGACGACATCATTCTCGCGTAGTTTTTAAGAGTGCTAACTTGATCAAATGGAGCAGTTTTTGAGACAAGACTTTTTGCAGATTCAGTGTTTTACTGTAAGTACTCCTGACATATTTTTTGTTTCTTAGATTTCTTATACAGTTTGTAAGTACCTACTTAAGAGAGTGATTCAGCAAATTTCTACATCTGTAACTTGATGGTATTTGACAATATAGATTCAAGGTCTGTTTACACGTAACGACACCGTCACCGTGCCTGTCACCGTTAAGTTTTATAATTGTGCCAATGGTGACGGGCTGTCTGATGGGCAGAATGGGTCTGGAACCCATTTAGCCCGTCAGACAGCCTGTCACTATTAACACAATGTTAACTTGATGGTGACGGGAACGGGGTCGGTGACGGTGTCATTACGTGTAAACAGACCTTTACTCTTCCGCTTCCGATTGATTCTCCACACATTAGTAACAATTTCAAGAATCAAGCGGAAGCGGAGCAAAAAATCTCTGTAGTTAAGTACCATCATTATTACACCAAAATTACTAATTTTATTTTTGTAGGAAAATGGATCATCAACTAAGAAATGGAACATGATAGGTCGAGAAAGTAACGGTCAACCTCCGTTCAATACTGTTCAGGTCAATCAAATGGAATTTGACAGTCCAGGGTACCACACAGCATTGTGTAGTACTGAAGTGGCGACGGTATTTTATATGGCAGAAAGTACAGCTGTTAAAATATATGAGACTGAAATAATGAAAATTTCCTCAGTAACTTGTGCCACCACGAATGCATGGAGTCATGTCAAACCACAACACGGTGTAAATGTCATAACCAGTCAGGAAGATAAGGATTTAACAGAATCCCGCTCAAAAAGTGATGTACGAATTGACAATACCACCCTTTCCGACCGCTCTATCCATTGCAACGACATGCAACTTCCTATTTTCGGTGAGCTGTCCTCCCTAAATTTCGATGGAGATAGTGTACTTTCACCGATGTCTGAGAAAAGAGCTGTGTCAGTCTCTGAACCTTGCGGGGATGAAGGCTCCACTTCTGCTACTAGTTTCTCTTTTGACTCTCGACAGGAAAACTCTCCTGTTTCAATGACCTGGAATGACATGAAGTTGAAAGAGACATCATCAAAGGATCCAGATAATGATATTGAGAAAGGAAAACGAGTCGATGTCGAATTTAAAGTTGGGGAACTAAATGATGTAAAGATAAAAAGAGAGCCGATTGAAAGTTTATTTCCTGAAGAACAACCAGTGACAAACTCCCTGGCTGCCATAGTTCTACACCCAGCTTCTCAAATGAGGGTTGGGAGTCAACTTACTCGTAAATACCCATTGACAATGTCTACTTCAAAAGGCAAGACTTCATTCATTAGGCAACCATTGGCAAGTATACCAGTAACAGCTATGTCCAGATCCACATTCAACTCGCGTGGCGTGAATTCAGCCTTGGGTAGCCAAAAGAAAGCATTTACTGTCGGGAAAACAAATGATCCCAAATCAAGTGATAAAAAGGGCCTTATTACGAAAGAAGATATCACCCAAGGGACCATAATAAAAATTGAAGGAGGAATAAATAATTTTGCATCGCTTGCAGAAGATACCAGTCAACATAATTTTGATAATGTTCAGTCTCCTCCACCAAATCTGGGTGAGCAACAAGAAAAAGAAGACACATTTAAGGTTGTTGTGGGTACATGCGTCAAAGAACAACTTGCAGTTCAAAATTGTAGAAGTGGTGATGACACGGTATTACTTGGTGGAAATCTTGCAATGAAGAGTAAAGAAAAAGATGGCCAATGGCTTCGAGATGGAGTTTCATTGAACAGAAACGAAGAAATTGCTAAATTGCAGAGTGGGGGACCTACCACAAAAAGTAAAGAAAACGATGGTGAATGGCTTGACAGAATTGTACCGAACAATAAGGAAGATAATGAGTTGGAGGGTGGAGAATCTGCATCAAAAAGTAAAGAAAAAGGTGGTCAATGGCTTCATGGTGGGGTTTCATTGAACAGTGACGAAGAAATTGCTGAATTGCAAGATATGAGATCCACCACCACCAAAAGTAAAGAAAAAGGTGGTCAATGGTTTGGAGTTTCATCGAACAATAAGGACAATTTTACGGACAATTTTACTGAACTTGAAGATGGAGAATCTGCAGCAAAAAGTAAGGAAGGGTTGTCGGATGAAATGTCAGCAATAAACAACAAAAAAGAAATGCATAGATTACACGATGAAGGGTCTGTAACAAGAAACGAAGAAGAAATCATTGAATTACCTAGGAAAGAGTTTCAAATGGAAAACAGAGAAACAGTCGTTGAATTGCCTGATAAATTGTCTGAAAGAAAAAACAAGAGGAAAATTGTTGAATTAACTGAAACGAAACACACGAAGATTATTGAATTCGCTGAAAGTAAATCTGAAAAGAAAGGTATGGGAAAAAGAGAGACATCAGCCGAAGAAGCTCACAAACCCAATACATTACAGGAATTTGATAAATCTTTGCAAATTAGGAAAGAGATTACAAGGAAATCGCGTAGTTCTGGGAAGTCTAACGTTGTGGTGCGGTCGAACAGTGGACGGCGTATGGAAACTACGGTTTCTTGCCAGAGCTTGAACTACAAACAACATAGCAGAATATTTAAGGAAATGTTAACAGCGCCAGATATATTCGACAGTGAGGAGTGTGGAAGTGGTCTAATAAGCACGATATTTGATAAACTGCGGTTATCTTCCTTGGGTAAAGATAGTCTTACCGAAAATGTAGCTCAAAGGTACAAAGGAGGGAATACACAAGCTGATCAATTGCAGCTTGAAATAAAGCAGCCAGAAGTGTTTGAAGTACGACCCGAAAGACCAAAGTCAATGGCACTGACACCGGGGAAGGACACAGATTGCAAATCAATGACAGTGGAATCACAGGAGATCACAGCAACGATGGTAAATGTTCGTCAATCAAGGACGGAGACGTCAGCACCCACTAGTGATTCGTCTACTGAATCGCCGTCATCTACTAATAAAGCTCCGCAGCATTTAATTGATGGTGAAAGGAAAACTTGTACCAGGGTTTTTTCAGACATTTTACCATTATCTGTTCAAAAAGAACCGAAGGATTGCAGGTCAGAATCTGATTACAAGCACAATACACCGACACGTTCAAGTAGTCCCTCTAGCAGCACAACTGAGATCGCAAGTCCATGCCGTACAACTAATGAGCAAGCTGAATCACAATCTGACGGTGATGCATCCATCTGCACAGAGCGAACGAAGATACAAGTGAAGAAAAGAGGTAGACATTTAAAGAGAGTAAACAGATCATTCCGTTATCTAAAAAAATCCAATTTAAAACCTGTCATCAATTTGACCAAAGCGAGAAGCAATTCCAGTCAAGTACAGCGGGACTATGGTAAAAGGGGTCAATCATCGGGTAAAGGAAGATCTCCTGATAATCTGCACGATTCTGAGTTTGAAGATCCCTTGGATACGATAGCTGCTCGCACACGTGCTAAAGATACAGTCAGTCATGGCCAATCCAACATAACAGAGACCACTATTCAGTCCAAGGATGACGTAAAACAGGCTTCTTCAGACGCAGATGCTGACAACAGAAGCACTCACGAGGTTAAACAGCATGACTATCGTGTGAAGCCATGTTTCATTAGTCTTAGGCGCATTGACAGTAGATGGTTACAGTCTAAGTTCAAGAGAAAGGAATACAGGTAATTTAAATTTATGTTTCAGGTTCTAACAAATTGTACAAGCAACGAGAAATGTCTTACAAAAACATTACCACACAGTACATTTATTCGTAGATTTCCTTAATAGATATGTTTTATTGGCTTGTTGTAGGCTAACACATGAAAATATTGACGGTAGAAAAGATAAACTTGCTGGACATGAATCTGCAGAGAGAAAAAGTGAAAGGTAAATAATTTTAACGAGATAGCTGGGCATAATTTCTCTTAACTGCAACCAGTTGTCCATTTGCCAAAAGGAATATTTTTTATCTACAACTAAGAAGTTCAATAGTGCTTCTGAAAATGTTTTGCAGTGAACATTTTGCGAAACCTATGGCAGGAAAGGATCTTGCTGCCAAACCAGGTGTGACTAACAGCAGAAATGAGGCAGAAAATGACAGCTCTCCGTTTCTGGCATCAGTTTGCGATGTTAAAAAAGTTCAAGACAGTGGCAATGGTGTGCAACAGGATGAAAAGAATGAAAGATCAAACAGATGCAACACGCCATCGCCTCAGCAAAATATTCAAGGTTTGTGTTTTGACGTTAGAACGAGCAATTGCATTCACAGAAATTAGTTCGTTTAAAATGTACTTTTCTAGTCAATGACAGGAGTTTTCTCACAAGAAAAAAAGGCAATAATGTAGCTCGTTGTTATCAGGACTCCTTGTCGCAAGAACCAAATTATTAAAATGGTTAGCATGTGGAATTTTGTATTTCATCTTCCACTCCTAATGTTAAGTCAACTTTCATGTTGTAGATGAGAAGCACTGCTGCTACAATAGAGAAGGGTTTTCACTTTTATCCACATGTCGATTGGCTAAATGTGGTAAGCCAGGTAAAGACGATCTTACTGTAACGGACCAAGTATTCATCGCGTTCAAGGACGATTGCACTACGGTTCACTTTGAGGATCCCCGAGGGGATGGGCCAGAGAGGTATTCGGTGGTATTTGATTCAACCAACACAGAAACCATTGTGAAGATTACAAGGAAAAGGACGCTTTGTGACAAAGCAAAAGAAAGATTAGCGAAGATCCGGAAAGTTGACAAAAAGATGAAACATGAAATTGATAGAAAAATGAAACTAGAAATGAAAGAAGATGACAAGAGTGGAGTTGACAGCCCCAAAAGGAAACAATTACCAGTAGGCAGGGCTGTGGAAAAGGCCGACGACAGCAGTAAAAGTATTGAACGACGAATCAACAGGAGCAATGCAAAGGAAAATGAACGTGATTCAAGAATAAAATCCAAAAGATGTCACACATCCAGATTGTTGGAAGATGATGATAGTGCAGTCAGAGATGTTATTGAGATTCTTGATGATGAATCCGTTGAACCAGCCACATTACCAGTTATTATGAATTCTTGCAGCTTAAAAAGAAGACAGAGGCCTAACGACCAAAGAACCAGCTGGTAGTGCGTCGGACCGTGAAGGATTATATTTGCACCACTAGAATTGGGTCATCAACAAATATTCCAGAGTAGCAATGATATCTTTGTGTGTGATATTTGCAGCTTCTTAGTTTCACGACACTGTTACGTTGTAAAGCTTTAAAGTATTGTTTAAATTAAAGAAATGACTATTTTGTTCAGAAAAGCATTAAGTAACATCATTGATCCGGCTGATCGTATCAAGACACTGTTTGATGCATTTACCTTGAAAAGATGCTTTTGTAGAGATTCCAATAGTGTTGTCTGTTTGCTTTTACTATTCCAAGGAGGAAAGAAGTTACTTGTTAAATAACAAAATAATATGTGTAAGAAATTCTAGTCAATTGGCGCACCCGTTTGTGGACCAACGGTATCTCTGTTAAGTTTATTCATTGTTTTCACTTTACATACCTAGGTTACTTATTGAAATAAAACTTGTCATTTTATTTTATAGTTCCAATAAAAGTCAATTCTAAACCAAAAAGCCTCGTTGGTTGTTTCTGTAACACTTTCTAAAGAAAAATTAAAATGTGTGACCTACTATTTTGATGCCTGATTATTAAAATAATATTATTTGTGTTTTTCATTCTATATTTTAGCATGGACTTTGTCAGATGAACCTTTGGTAGAAAGCTATTTGGAAGCCTTTCCACATGGTTTTGCTTCACGGACGTTCGAACGCAAGGAAGAATGAACAGAAGTCCAAGGGAATTGGCAAAAAATGCCAAAGTTCCTCGAGTTTCTCTGAGGAAGTTACCAGACGGAGTTTTAAGGACAATTTCATGTAGCGTCGAATTCAATTGCAGTGACAAAGGGGTGGTATTTGATGGTGGTGCGAAACAAGTCACTGAAGGAAACTCGCATACTGAAGATGATCACAAGGGAATTGGAAAAGCGGAAGCGCAGAACCCTAATTTGGAACCTGAAATAGGCTCGAAAGGGACAACTCGAAAGCCTATATCGTATCATTTGAAAAGTAAGCAGTGCGAGGGCGACATGAGCTCTAGTATTTCATATCGAAGAAAATTAAGAAGTCACAGTGGTGAACCCGTTGAGGATAAATGTGATAGTCCTACGAATGCAAAGAAACGGGCCAAAACCATTGTTACTGCTTTCACTAAAAACGGAGACATTTCTGACGAAGAACAAGAGCCACATGTGATGGATAAAAAACATTGTGATATGCCTGCATCGAGTGTTCTACCAGCAGAAGTATCATCGGAATCCCAGAAATATGACAATGTGATCTTTGATGAAACATCAAGCAACGAATTGAGATGTGATCATGTGCAGGAGAATAATCAAAGGGAAAGTGTCAGCAATGGTGAAAATGAAGTCACACAGAGGGACCATTCTCTTGTTCAGCCAGATGTAGAGAATGACGAGGAAGGTAATATTCCTCGGTTAACAAACCAGAAGACCAGTGACACTTCGATAGAAAAAAGCGATCCTGGTAGAGACAGTGGTGATAACAATTGCGAAGGCAAAGGAAATTCGCCGATGGAAAAACGCAATTGTGGTGGAGAAAGCGATTGCGAAAACAAAATAAATTCACCATGTCAACTTCGGGGGAGACCGTTAACATTGACTTGCAAGTACACCCCAAATCGGAAAGCCTCCCAGCCATTTACATGTTCACACAAAGGATGTGAAAAAGTATCACCTTTTAAAAATTTCACTGAGTTGATAGTTCACACAGAAGTTGAGCACAGCGATGATGAAGATGACATTAAGCATGGAAATGAATTTCCATGTAAGCACAAAAACTGCACAATTTTAGCGCCCTTTAAAGACTTTTCTGACTTAATTGCACACACGGAAACCGAGCATAGTGATACTGAAGATGAAGATGAGGAGTCAGACGGGCTAATGGGAACAAATCAGGAGCCAGAAATTTTCGATCTAACAAATTACAAAGGAGGTACAGAAGCGGAATTGGCAAATACGAGGTGTGATCACATGAGTAAAACTATTTCGTCAGTAGAGAAGAGAATTATCGAAGACGCTTGGAAAAACTTCAAAAGGAACTCTACCGCTGAAGCGGGATCGCGAAAATACTTGGAAGGAAACAATGGGCACATGTGTCCGGTGTGTAACCGTGTTTTTGAAAGGGAAAATGAACGGAATTTACATGTGAAACTACATGACCAAATGGTAAACATGTGTATTCATCGTTCATGCAGGTGGACTTTCCAACGGTATCACGAACTACAGTGGCATTACTGTACACATCACAGTTCATGTTCAACTCCTAAAGAATGCGAAAATCAAAAATTGATAAATAAAATAGGATCCCCATTCTCGCATGGTCTTGAAATTGCTGGAAATGATAATCCACCATTTGATCAAAGTATTGATGTACATAGTGGAAATGAGGCTTTCCCAGAAGGTGGCGACATGCCAATGTTTAATACAAATGGAATCGGACGAGAAAGCGTGGGTATTCCAGTTGTAGCAAGTACTCCAGTTACAAACTCAGTTGGAAATGATACCACATGCCAGATCTGTAAACGAGTGTTCAAATACAGAAATGGTCTCACAAATCATGTGCGAAATCATAACTCAATGAAATACAAATGCATGGAGTTCAGTTGTGGATGGGAATTTGTCTACTTCTCACAAGTGAAAAATCACTACTTCCAAAAGCATAATTTGGACATTTCTTTTGATGTGAGATATAATTATAAAATTTTGTCTCGCCTACGGAAACGGTGTCCCATTTGTAGTCGGCAGTTACTCAGGACCAGCCCTAGCCAGTTGTTGACGTATGATTACCACGTGCAGAATCACGAAAAAATGATGTTCAAATGTTTACATCAATCCTGCGGATGGATGTTTGAAAACATCTTGGATATACGTGGTCATTACAAGGTGTATCACAAGCAGGACACCGTACACAATGAAGAGGCGAAATATAGAGTCAAAAAATCTGACGGATCATTGATACCAAATAGCAACATGGAGGAAAAGGAAGAAGGAAGTGACTCCTCTGAAACCGGTAGTGAAGCTGCGGTAGATGTGGTAAAATGCGAGGAAGAATCAGATGAGGTGGAATTCCTTTCTGAAGTCATAGATTGCACAGAACCAGGAGACGGTAGTGAAACATCATCACAGAATTGTGAAGCTGCTCAAAGAGGAATAACTGATAGAAGTTTTGATCAGAGGGAAACCAATGACCATCAATTAAGGATGCATGCTAAGAAAACAAATATGAACACTACATCAAAGTCACCGAAAAAATGCCACAAAACCCACATCAGTCGCCATTCCGGATTAAAGTACAGATGTTTGCGTAAGAAGTGTCTTTCGATGTTCAAGACATTTCAAAAGTTGAAGATCCATTATCAAAACGCGCATCGTGAAATCATTCAGCAGCTGCACAGAAGGAAATATCTGTGTAGAATCAAAGGCCATGTGCCCCTTGAATCAGAGCAACGACAAAAAAATTGCAGAGAATCGACAAGGAGTAGTAAACGTTGCACTGATAAAGAACTAGGTTTTTCGCCAAGGAAAAAGAGACGAATGAGTGACCAGTGTACACCAGAAACTTTTGCTTTTCACAAGGAATCTAGAAAATCATTGTCTGTCTTCAAACATAAGAGAATTGTAGGCCTGAATTTGAAGGATGAAACTGGTGTTTACCCAACGCGTCTGATATGTCCATACTGTACGCGCGAGCTTCCACGTCACGTCTACAAAGACCACATAAAAAACCATGCCACGTTGAAGTTCAGATGTTCTTATGCCCGATGTAAATGGATGTTTGCAAACTATAGTCAACTGAAGGGGCACTACCACTATGAACATCACTGTAAGGTTCCGAAAAAAATGCAGACCGGAGTGAGAGGTGAATTTCAAAGTCCTATGTACACAGTCATGCAATGCCCTAAATGTCAACGACACTTGAACAAAAATCAATATGACAAGCATTTGTTAAACCATTATCAAATGGCATACAGATGTTCCAGAGCTAACTGTGGATGGTTATTCGAAAGCGAATCAAAATTAAATGCACATTGCGAACATCACCCTGATATGAGGTACAAATGTGTCTATGCCAAGTGTGGTTGGATGTTTGAAACGTCAAACCAACTTTGTGGT
>JBCAUG010032231.1:0-24428 GCA_038406175.1 Haplosyllis leylae
CATCAGCTTAAGTACTTAGGGTACGTTAAGCTGATTGGCTCTGGCTACAACTGATGCCATTGGTTGCCCATCCGGTTGGATCCCTGTGAGGCTCTCAACCTAGATGTGCAAGATGTGTATATGAATGGCTGCACCGTAAATGGGACGGTGCAAACCCCCTCCATCTGGGAAATCCTAGATCCGTCACTGGATAATATGGGTAGAATTATCGTAAATTGCGGGAACTAGGGGGACAGGAAGCCAGTCTGTGAGATGGGTCTGCTTGGATCCCTTCACAGCTGCTTGTCCTCTGGGGTGTTTCTAAAAATAACTCCTCCTCCCCTGTATTGTGTCACAATCCATTTGGTTCATGACCAACCAGGGCAGAGATAATTGGAATAATGTAGTGACATCAACCATACATTCTCGCTGTTTGATCCTTTGGTAGCATGTCAACCAATGATCATCTGAGAAAGGCACTTTTGCACTTGCAGGATAATGATGTCATGATCCTGGGTGGATCCCATAAAGGAGATCCAGACAGGGAGATCATTCTTGGTATGGGTACAAGAAAGGCTATCAGCCACTTGTCAGAAAACAATACTGCTCAGGAATTCATGAGCACCCTTGTGAATGCACCTATTGTGTTCAACCAGAATACCATTTTGCCATTTGTTAGTTTTGTAATAGCTGCGTAGTATGTTTCCTGTGAGTATCATTAAGCTTGTGCAAAGGTAATTACAAGATGATTGAGTGTCTGTCCATTTGCTGTATCTAACCCCGACAGTTGTCCTTTCCTTTGCTAACCCGAAAGTGAGATAATCGTTACGTTACGTTTATCCTGTCATTAATTTGTATTTGAAACGACCTCAACGTATTGACTGTCCTGAAGTCAAGTTTTTACAGGCCCATCACTGCCATCTTATGATTCACTTTTAATGGTGAAGATAGATACACTCACAATAAGTTAATAGTAACTTTACGTAGCTATCACTGTCGTAAAAGTTTGATGGGTGAGCCTACTTTACACCTTTAGGACACCAGTGATGTGAGTCAGTACTTTCACTGTGATCGGCAGATTTAATCAAAAGGAGAATTGAGGGTTGAATGGGGTTTGGTTTTAAGTTTTCACAATGGTGTTTTATACTGCTTATCATGGTAATGATACATTACTTAGAAGGTATATTGACGATTGGTTTGAACTGGACTCATATGGTAAATGTAGGTTTACAAGTATTTTACCTTGAAAGATCACCTTGTGATGGGATATACCCGAGAATGGCCATTAACTGAACCATGGGCTGCGCTGATAAAATGTAACGAATCAATCCATAAATTATTTGGTTTCAATCTTCCTCTGGCACATCAGGTATTTTCCAGCTCTTTTATGTGAACTGAATGCAAGTAAATTTCAATTTCAATTTTGTGTGGACATTCAGCTAAACATATCACGCCATATGACCATAAGATCAGTTCGTTTGTGACCTTTTACTCCCAGTTATGGAAAAGTTGCAAAGTAAAGCCAGACACAAAGGAACAAAGGTATTGCAATAAGAATAATACCATATTCTGCCTCAGGTAAAGTTTGTACACTTGTCAGCAGCACAGGTTGTGATGATTATCACGCACCTTACATACAATTTCGTAACATCTGTGAGAACCTGTCGTACGGACTTAACACAGATATAACTGCAAAAAGGTTAATTCCGAAAGTTATGTAAGTCATAAATAACTGTCAAATATGGAAAATAATCATTTAACTGGTCTAAAATGATATTAATTCTTCAGTGAACAAAGACTGGTCATTTATGAAGCCTCTTCACATTGTTTTACATTCAGATGGTCCACAATGCAAGAAGGAAACTGCGTTTGCTTTCCCACGGTGCAGAAAGAGTTCAAGACCATTGAAGTTTATAGTGAGATTTGTACCTCACACATTGTGTGCGACATGAATCTGACTGTAATCGTTACCATTGCAGCTCTCTCCAGCTAAAGTTTCTTATTGTTCACTTTTGGCTGATTCTGTTAATTTTACTGACAATACCAGCATGAGTGTAAGTGAATGTTTTACATACACTTTACAATTTGTGTGTAAACGTTTAGTTTGCACTGATCTTAAACCAAATTAGAGTGAAAAGTTCATCCGCCGTTAGAAGAAAAGATGTACACCAGAAAGTACACGGAGTTTATGATATCAAGTTTCCTTAGAACTGCTCCACAACGATTTAACTTTTAAAAATATTAGATTGATTACATTTTCAGTGTGATGCTTGTTGACAATATTTTGTCATTGAATAAAATCTATTTGTATCCTGTTTTGAGGACCTTTCTTTCAGAGAAAGGGAGAAAACTATTCAGTTTTCAAAACAAGTTCTTGTCGTGTGTTTTTATCAAAGTAAAAACCTGCCAATTCCCTTTAACTTCTCAACACTTCCTTAAACTTGACAATTTCTCTTCTCTTTAGTGTTTTGATCTGAGATCCAAAATATAGACATCATTGTGTACAAAAGACAGCATACATTGGAATGATGGAATTAAAATACTGATCAACAACTCGGATAGTTTTTGCCTCACTGCATGAAGCCAGTCAAGAACAAATTAAACAAATTTGAGAAAAAAATGAACACTAGGATTTCTTTTTTTAAGGGCCTATGCACACGGTGCGACAGCGACTACAACTATAATTGACGAACGGAATACGCTACATTATTCTTTGAACCTGTTCGCATGGTCTGACAGTAAAAATGAATATATTTCAGAATTGGTGACAGTGATCAGTGAGAGAGAGTGTTCACACAAGAAATTGTTTGCCACAAAAGTTTGACGACTAGACCTTTGGAAACAACTACTCGTTCATTACATAATTCATTGAGGTTTACTATGGAATCCAAATATATGTATCTGACAATGGAATGGTTTAATCGAATCCGTTTACACGGATTGCCAACGACTGAGACAGCATCAACATTTGCGACGCAATGCACAGCAAGCAATAACGCTATGACACTGATGTACTAAATGTGTAGTTAAATAGATGTGATGACATTTCATTTCATTTATATCTTTTATAAAATATTCACACTGTCGCAGCCGTTGACGCTATGTATGAACGCCCTAAACAGACTTCAATTGGCATTAAATTTTGCAAATGAGAAAGTGATAATTTTCACTGAAACCTAAGCCTACAATCAATAAGAATAAAACGTCAGTTTATTCTAAAACTTCAATGAGTATCCTGGATCTAAAAAACGGATAACCGTTTTCATTTCTGGCTTGTTTTAAGCGCACAAATGCGCAAAGAAACACCAAGCATTTCGTAATTTTTTAATGTCGACATCACTCTGATAACCAAATTTTAAATATGATAATTTCAGATGTTAAATTGACTTGTTTATTAAAATATATACCTAAAGCACATTCGGCATTTCAAAACGTATAATTTAATGAATGCTTTCTTATCTTGAGAGTAAAGTTCTGTAATTGCATGTCACTCAAGATTCCCGTTGGAAACCAAATCCTATGATACATATTTCCCTAAGTAAAAATATTTGAACTGATATATCTAGATTTTGAAGATGTGTGCTTTAGCATCTGTGTTTAATTTGTGCTTTATAATTGTGGATGACTTTGGTCAGCTCATCTTTCTGCAAGGTTACGAAGTGGCGATAGGGGTGCCCTCACATTGAAAACGTTTTGCGTTCTTTTCCTCAATTTTCTCCACAGGTGGTAATATAGCAAATGGCAAAAGGTGAAAAGATACCTGAGTGCAAAAACTGAACGACTCTGAGATGGGCAAACCAAAAGAAGTGCCTAGAGGGGACCAAGCTGTATTTGTTCAGTGAGACGCGGATTTTACACAGCCAGTAAATTTGTATCTGATTTTCTTTTCACTTCTTGTGTGGTCAACTTTATATGCTCAAAGAAATGATAACCATAATCACGATGCTGTCAGCTAATGGTCTTCAAAGAGTTTAATGTTAAATTTCAAAGGAATTGAGGTGACAAATTATTAAGAAATGAACAACATCAAGACTAGAAAAGAGCGATAGCAAATATGATACAGATTCGCAAAGATAAGTAGATCTACTGTCACACAGTTGCAAGACCTCTGGTATAATACATATTCAGCAAGAAGCAAAGGTTTTTGAAGGTATCCTATTGTAAGGGAAATTACTGGTAATGGTGTAGCCTGCCTGTCACAAGATGGCAGATATTAAAAGAGGTTGTACACCCACCACTAACATCATTTTCATGTGATAACTTACTGGTGCACACCACTCTGGGTTGTGGAGAAGAGGTACACCGTCTACCTATGCCATTTTAGCCTAAGTTTGTGTACAGCAGTCACCTTGAATGGTCACTTCCATTGATAACACACTACATTGAATTTTATTCTTTACCTTACGATGCTGAATTTGATATGGTGAAAATTGAAAATTCAAAAGTATCCCATCAGCATAGATCTATGTTTTTCCACCAAAAATATTAGAATGGTAATGCTGAGCACGAAGTGATAAAGACATCGTATTCTTCATACACACATCTTTGCTTGTATTTTAAATTAACTGACAAAAAATAACATTTTACTTAAATAAGTTGTTGTGTGACATCATTGCAACGTGAGATGCCAACAAAACCATAACGTGAATTTCCATTCGTTGGATTCTACAGACGATTCTTCGGGGAAACCTTTCATGTACGTCTCACACATAAAGATTTCTCATTTATTTTCATAATTTACTACCCGAGAAACTCGAAACTTTTTAAATGATTTTCATTCTTGCTCATGCTACAAACAATTCTACCATATTTGTGTTAACTTTCAAAGCAAACTACGACCTTGCAGACAACAAAAAGTCACTAGTGTTGCATTGAGGATCCAGCGGTAGCTGTCATGATACAAACTCTCAGTGAAGGAACTGTGCCAAGTTTACCTTACACATTATATATGCTTGTTGTACCTTTAAGCAAGGCGAATGTCTATATTACTTTAATACTTGGCTACATAGCCGATAGTTGTGGTCCCTTCTCAGGCAATGCACCCTTCATTTTGAATCTCTTGAAATTTCAACATTTATTTTAGCATTGGAATGTATCAAGACTTGTTTGAGCATATTTCAATTCTTATCTTTTTGGCTGATCTTGGCTGCGTCTCTCTGCTTCAGGTACCTACTGGAGTAGCCCAAAAGTTCACATTCTGGTATGGGTATTGTGGTAGAGTACTTCTGTCTCTTTGTTCAACCAATAAGGATGGCATGTACTCTTGCAGTGGTGAGATAAGGAACACATGATTCGATGGTGTCTTTCACTAAAATAATCCTTTTATTAAGTCCACTCACTAGAGTACTTGCATCAATGAAGATTATATAACAATTCCAAGTAGCTTGTAACATATGTTAACATATCCTTTAGGTTTAATCTTTGTCACTAAGATGAGATATCTTTGCTTGGCTTTCCATGCTGGTATGACATCAGATAATGCCAGCATCTTCATACTAAATGTTTAATTGACATAAAAACATTGATACTCTTATTTCTATATCCCTCTTCAAGGAATGCTGTAATCCTCTGGTATTATCAAGAACCTTTGGGTAAGGTCTCTTCCTCTGATCACAGTACTACCAAACATATGTCAGTATTGGAACAGGATGTACTAATCTCATTACATGGACAACCACACAAGATTCTCAGGTTTATCTGGATAGGGGTTAACACAATTAAGTTGCCATTAGCACTTTAGATAAAGCTACTTGAAACAATGTAGGTTGCTTGACAAATCTATATGCACACAAGAATGTCTTTCAGTCAAAGGCATACCATTTGCATGACACCTTGATTACAAAAACATTTACAATAAACAGAAAATGTATCTCCTTTCATTTGGCCTTGATATTCTATGATCTGTTACCTTGACCTTTAAATGATCTTGACTTTTTAAGTAAATTTTTATGAAATACAAGCATACAGAAGTAACAGTTGCGTAAAATAAATATTTTACTTTACTAGAACACTGTTGCTCATATAGCTTGGAGATTTAGCAACTTTCATTTTGAGTTACTGAAATATGATTGGTGATGGTTGTTTTGTGATACAGATATCTAGCATTCATACATCCCACCCTAAAGCTGTTATCATTGACGTCGTTTGAATAAGTGGCTCCAAGCAGCACAAGGACGGAGAGTAACAAAATGTATCAATGTACCCTTTTAGAATCTGGTATCGATCGTTTCTACACCGTAGTGTAATCTTTATAAATGTTTGCGATTACTTAATCTGAATTTAGCCATACATAGAAATACATCAATTTTCTACAGGGTACAAAAATTAGAGCTAACTTTGGTATGGTTCACCTGAAGAGAATACCTGTGGGAATATGAGTTGATATATTTTTGGGACAAATGCTGATGCATTGTCATTTCAGACTGTTTGAAGCTCGAAGGGGATGAGATTTGAGTTCGTACGCAGTGGACTGAATCTTGAGCATTTTGAATCTTTACTGAATCTTTTGCGATTTACTGACCGACATGAGGCAAGTCACGACTCAAGATGATGTGATAAATCAGTCAGAGGGCACAGGGGCATTTTACTTTTACGTCTCTCCTGTGTTTCATTCTGGGCGAAGAACTGAGAGCCAAGGCAGTAATATGACTTTCATTTTCCGACATACCAAATGAAGGTACCTTGATTCAGTTAATACTCAATACAGTGAAGTACGTACGGATCCATTCACCTGAGCTTATTTGAGCATTGGTGCATTTAATGCTGGTACGAAGAAAATGTGTCAATCGAGTTTTTCCTAAATAACACAAATCTGACATTTCTGGCATTTTTGTACAAAATTGACATCGAGGGGATTCCTAATCAGCAAAAAATAATGTTGCCTTAAGTGGAATTCGAACTCACAATGCCAACCATCTATGGATTAGAATTCTAACATCCTTACCCACTCAGCCAATCTGCCATTCCTTGCTAGTCTCAGATTTTCAGACCCTTATAAGTCATGCTCTATTGAGTGAAGTGGAGCATGAAACTAAATTAGAACATTCTGTCCAACACATGTCCTCTGTGGCTGAGTGCATAAGGCATTGGAATTCTAATCCATAGATGCTTGGTGTTGTGAGTTCAAATTCCATTGAAGACAATTTTATTTTTTGCTGATTTTGAACCCCCTCGATGTCAATTTTGTACAAAAATGCCAGAAATGTCAGATGAGTGTTATTTAGGAAAAACTCGAATGTCAAGTGAGAAAACTGGAAGTGTACAATAGAATTTTGTCAAACGTTTCGTGCAAAATCGTCACTGTGCTAACCTCCCTGCAAACCTCTAGGATCTATAATCTGGAGGCTTAGAAACAGTACCCCATCGGTTGTGATATTGTATCCTAGTGCATACAATCTTATGCTCTATGATGTCATATTCAAGTATTAGTGACATTAAAATTAAAATTAAAATTAAAAAGTTCCGGGTTTAAAAGTATTAATGTAAAATCAAGAGCTCATTAAACTGTGGTTGTCAATAAGTAAAATGTTGACTTGTACAGTCTTTCCTTCCATTTATATACATCTTTGACATGGGAGCCAAGTGTGCTACAAGTCACCTGGACTTTTGGTTCCATGATGTCCCAAAATATAGTCCAACTTCGGTTCACCACATGTGAATAAAATAAGCTCTTCTTGATGAGTACCAACACAGCAAGTAGATCTACTTTAGTCTTTTGGGGAAACTGTTAACATAAACAGAAGCTGATATTCTCCTGATTATCATATCACCCAGACCGTCACTCACAAAATTTCAGTTCAAAATTTCATAAAATTTAGTATAACATGACTTGCGACAAAATATAAATTACAAGAATAGCAACGACACACAGGGTAAATACTTTTAAACGCGGAAATTTTTAATCAATGTTACGAACTTTAGCTCATTAAATACTAATGATGACAACAATTATGACAACGATAGAGAGCCCATTATTGTATTCAGTTATTGTGGCTGAAACCATACCTCATACTTTATGTCAAAAGATTTCCAGACTGCGGACTACACAGGTCTATTCTTTACATTACAAATGTTTCATTGAAACTTTTCAGTTACATTTTAAAACGTCTGTAAATATTATGTGATTTATATTCAAAGAACGAAAAAACATATATCTTCACAATTAGTAAGTACAATGAATACATAAATTCATAACATTCTGAGGCGTACCGACCACGACCCCCTTTCCTATTTCTCCTGTCCAGAATGAAGGTTGTGGTTCCCATATTGAACCTTAGTCAGAGGGGCAGTGAGGAGGGGTCCCAACCCAACCTAATCTGCAATACCTCCTTCCCAACCAGTCCTTCCTGATTGGTCCTTTCTGGGGGGGCATTCTTTGTACCTGATCCTTCCCGCTGGTAGGGGAAGGCCTTCTTCCTGCCTGTTCATCCCAGTGCATCGTGGAAGAGGGATCCCTCCACTTGTGAATAGAAGGACACACAATTGAAAACATTACCCTCCCTCGTACCACGTACGCGGTCGGTAAAAAATTACAGTTTTTTTGGGAACGTTTGGCCAAATAATAGCTTGGCACTCCCACCTTGGGATTGGCGCCCCCTCTAGGAAATCCTAGATCCACCACTGGCTGATTGACAGAAGTAAGTCGGATTCTGATTCAAACCAAATTAATCACTTTCATTCGGAGTTGTCTCACTGCCACAACATTCGGTCCTTAAGCGCATATTCTTGAATCCAAAGTTTATTTAGACGAATTTAATCAAACGATTCAGTGGTTGGATTATGATACTTAAAAGTTTCCAAGTGCAGATCAGTCAATTGGAATTATCATTTACAAGAATACTTAAAACATTAATATTGCTAGCGCTCATGTTGGAAGAAGGTACAACTCATTTCTCGATGAGAACAGGTCTGTCCCTCCCATGGATGTCTGACAAACTTGGCAACCTCAACAGCAACTTTATTAAGCCAGGTTATTGTGTGTATGACCATAGACATACAGAGTATTCAATAGCAAGGTGCAAGGAAGGGAAAGCAGGCTACAATTGTTGTAATAATAGTACTGTACCGCACTGGTTGGAACAGATGAAAGAGATATGATCCTCGAATAAAATACTACATGAGTCACCAAGACTTCTTATTGGGATCGGGACTGCTTATGACTTCAAAAGGCAAATTATTGCAAGCTAATCAGGAGAAATTGATAAAAGGGACACAACAGCCATTGATTACTGAACGCAGCAAAACATCGTAATGTAGGTGTCGCCAGATGGCATCTCTGCTTAGTAGTAGTACTTAAGGATAAACAATATCTACTTAAATCCCCTAAATGATATTGAATTTTAGACATCTATTTTTTATTGAAAAACAATTTACAACAAGAAATTCCTCCTGTGTGAACGCAAGAGGCATACCGCCCGCACCGCACAACCGTCCTGGTCCTGGCCGGGGGGAGGGGAGAGGTTGAGGGATGGGTACCCCTGTCCTGGCTGGGGGCTGAGGGAGTGAGGGGAGGGGAGGGAGGGGTATCCTTGTCCTGGCTGGGGAGAAGGGGAAGGAGGGGTACCCCGCTCTGGCCAGGGGAGGAATGGGCATGGACGGGAGGAAGGATACCCTATCCTTGCTGGGGGGGAAGGGTAGGGCGAGGTAAGGGAGGGAGGGAGGGAGGGAGGGGTAACAAATGTGGGCGGTAACAAATACTGTTTACTTTTACATATATGTATGAGATGGCAGCGTATATATCTGGAAATCTTTTTTTTTTTGTATTTTTTTGTGTTCACACGGCAAAGTTCTTCAAATTATTTTGTACAATTGGTAAATAGAATCAGTGAGAAAAAGGTCTGTTTAAATCAGTGCAGAACAGGGATTCGGGGGTACCATCTATAGTTTGGCCAATTTTTCCTGAAAAATTCCATGAAAAACGAGACAGAATTGGTCACTTGTTTCCTATTCGCCTGTGAAAGTTCCATTCAGTATTGTGTATCTTAATGTCCAAGCTTAGTTTTAAATCTTAGTTCTGATTATTCAGTCCGCAGACCTAACCCTTTGTCTTTTCACAATGTAAATCGCTAATAGGCAAAGACTTTATGATTAACAAACTCAAGACGAATTTGTAATGGACCAGTTGTATTTCAGTTTTCCGTTTAAGCTCATTTCCATGAATTAGTCTATTTAATTGGTGTTAAATTATTATTTATTCTAGAAAAAGTTGTGTTTTTTGGTTTGAAAATTCTTGAAATATGAATACTATTTATGTCAACCAGACAACTTTTTATCAACAATATGGGCGCTCATCTAATTAGTCTAATTGGGTCATTATCACTCAAGTGAATGATGGGTACGGACAGCAACGTTGTGTCCAGTGAGGAACTAGCACTTTGTGAATAGGAGCAATGTTGGCAGTTAAATTTGAGCCAACTTCCAACTTCATGGTCTGATAAATATTTTCTACGTGCTGCGCTAGCGTGAATCCATGGCCATATAAAAAACATGCTATGTGCCCCTACAGCCTTGGTACTTGTACAAGGGTTTTCAACCCCTCAGCTACGTTAGAGGCTGTCAGCGCGCCTCTCCTTTTATTCTATTTCTCTGGTTTGTGCTGGTTTGTCCAACTTTAAGAAAGAGAGAACGACAACGAAAAGATCATAGTACCATACTGAAACTATTTCAGATTTGGAAGTCCACTGCAGAGAGGCCAGGAATTCGCTTGCTGCAGGGAGTCTGGTGCAAATTTTTCTTTAAGATAGCACCCATTGTTAAAATCTTTGAACTTTTGGTTTTAACAGTGTCAGATGGATACTTGATTACACTTAGTTTTATTCAAGGTAAGTCATCTCCACATAATTTTTCGGATTACTGTATAGTTAGTTTCTTATAGTTTCTCTTTCGATAATTGTTTCAAATTGTTGTGTATAGTTTAATAAACCAATATTATTTTTCGTTGCTATGAAAATTATCCGCACAAAGGGGCAAAATGAACAAGGCTTGTGCTATGAAGACATGACTTTTGGTAAGATTATTTGTAGCAACATGACTAACAAGATCAATTTCAAAGAGCAATACAGTTGCAAAAGGAAATTTCTCATAAATCTCCAAGTTATCAAGACATTGGTAGACTTCAATGAAAATGCAAGTGATAAATGAAGTTAACCTGGTTGTAATCCACAAGGGAAAATTTTTAATTTTTTGAGTTCCTTTATTAGACCAGTCTCGTTTTTATTCCTGTAAGTGATCTTTTTTTACCTGGTCACAATCATTGTTAAGTGTGATGTATCAAAGCTAGGTTGACAATGCTAAGACTGGTGTACAAACAGTTCATCTTTCAATGTTATGTTTGTACAGGTTCCATGAAAGCTCCTTTTTCTGTCAGATCCCTTGCAATAAGTATTTACTGGTGTACAAAAGAGAAATAGAACAACTTTTATTAAAGATCTCAGCTGAAATCAGGTCCTCAAGTTTTTCAGTGAAGCCATCATATTAACTTCTATTAGCTGGAGGATAAGATGCTGAATTGACAGGCAATTCCATAAATTCTATATTTTAATTTATATTGACGACGAAAACTTATTTTATCATTTCGAGCTATGGATATCAAACGAAATGTATTGTTGGATTGTTGGCCAAAATAATTAATACATTTTGGTCATTTTAGTATTCATAAACCAAGGCATTGGATGCAATTCAAAGTTCATACTATTAACACTAATGAGACAATATTTTGAAGTATTCAGTGGTCATGTAAAGTCCTTAACGACTGTAATTCCATTTATTCGGTGACCTATGACTTGCATTGATAGTTATGAATACTGTGTTGAGTTAACTGAGACAAATGTTCACAGATAAGTGTTATGTATTTTATTTCTCCAGTGATCTGGAAAAACACCAATATTACCTGAATTGGTCCAGTGACTTGAGCCAAATATTTTTGTGTCAACCAATCTGTAACTGTGCAAAGTAAGACTAAAATTGTTGGAACATATTTGACTCGACTATCGGTAGTGATATAGCTCTTTTTATTTCAAAATGTCCCCATGCATGCACCAAATATCATATGCAATCAAAGTTTGACACGTTTTCAACGACTGAACTGAAGTGTTATTCTCTTTTATGTTCACGGAATTGCCTGTATTTCAACTGTCATTGAAAATTGGAGATATTCCGACTTTGGGCCCTGTCTGGTAAGTATGAATGGGAGAGAATCTTGAACTAGATGTTGAGATTTAAATTGCTTATCTGGTCTATACTTTTTGTGGTAAAAGGCATACAATTTCGTCTAGCTGTTTTCTCAGTGACGTTTTATCAGCGGCTTTATTCAGTTCAGAACGTCCTTTTACAAGGAGAGTGCTTAGAAAATTGTGGTAATCTCTGTGTACTTTTAAAATGAATACAATACTTTGTCCTTAAATACTAGGAAACCACAATGTGCATGTATTTAATATACATAAGCCAAACGTACCCTCTTATGAATGCAAACTATATTTGTCAAGAAAACTGGGTAAGATTGAAGTGGAGAAAGGTATAAAGGATGCGCAGACAAAACGTATCCAACCAGTAAATGCCTTTAAAATTCCATTTTAAAAATGCTTTAACTTTGAACTTGTTCGTAAAATCAGGTGAACACATTGGTTTGTCCCTAAAAATGGAGGCAATGTTATTACCTTTAAACTCGGCACCCCCATCCCGCTTATTGTCGTTCCGATCTTTGGGAGTTGTGTGCGTGTGACAGTCAGGACATCGGGACACAAGATAGACTAATAAGGGGTGCGTGCGAAAGTTTTTTGGAGGGTATAAGTGCTTTTAACTTTGGCCCAGAACGGCAATACATTGCATGCGGAAATGACCTTGCCACAGTCTCACCGGGCATTCGTCCTGAATCTCAAGTTCCACTGACTCTTCCACGAAAGCGCATAAGCTTTGCTTTCCATGTTTTTCAATGAATTACATGTAAAATTACATGTAATGAGAAAAATAAATAGGCCTACCTTAATACAATAGATGAAAAATGACAACTGCTAAAGTTCATTGTACCTAATTTGAAAGCTAGAGTATCTAAAGACAGGTAATTTGGCACCAGTCCCATACATATTATGCTCATCATGCAAATACCACATCTCTACACATTAATGTGATATTCAACCGTCAATGAAAGACTCATGCATTAAGATATCGCATCTACAGGACTAAGCCCTGTTGACCATGTGTAAGTTATAATAATGAAAATATTTATTTCCACATTGCAGTTTTTATCATCACCTGTCATAATTGTATTAATTCTTGAGCAAATAGCATGTGGTTCTGAGACCTCTCACTTTCTTCAATGTTTTGAGATCGGCAAATCTACAACTTTTACAGTAAAATTACAAAGTTATCACACACTGCCCTCTTATCAGGTCAACAAAGGATGACGTCCACAGAGTCAAGTGAACCATTCCATTTGTGCAAGGATATGAGTTTTACACTGAAATTAGACTCACTTTAATTTATCCGATTTCAATGGTCAGCAGCTTGCATGTGTGTAAAGGCAATAATTTTACTTTTAGCTTTCACAATGGGCTTGTTAATGGCCAATTTTGTTCGTTTGGGACAAAATTAATTGAACTTAAAAGCTCCAAGCTACGTCAAGATCATTTTAACAAGTGCTATGTGAGGTGAAACGTGCAAAAGAGATAGGACCATTTGTACGCCCAGTATATATGCTTTGTATCTCAGCAAAAAAGGTTTCAGTCACAAACTATCATTTGAGGTAAGCAATAGCGCGTAAACTTGTTTGGTTATGCTTTGTGCGTGCATTGTGAGTAAGCCTGTATGTTGGTTCCTCATGCGTTACCCCATGCATCGCAGCCATGCGTATTACAGGTTATATTGTGAGAAAACCTTTTCAGTCACCCATCCACATTAAAACATTTCTTCAAACAGGATATGTATCTACTCAAGAGTATCTGGTACAATTGCGCACGTTTGTAAGTTTTGCACGCACCAACAGAGGATGGAAGGCGGGGCAAACTATAGTAACCCTAAAAATGTAACAACTCGTTTTCACACCATCAGCATTTTCTTTAAGTTATTAGACGATAAAAGACGTGTTACATGCAGTAGATATATAAAGAAGTACATTATTATTGACGAAATTACTTTGAATTATAAAGGAAAAGGTATGCAACAAGTTTTTTTTCTGCAAAAAGTTCGAACAAAAGCTGCCCACTGAATGAATTTTTCCCCATTAGCTTTTACCAGAAATGCTAATGTGTGACTACTGTTCGATGTTAAGAGGACACAGAAATGGAACTGCACCAACAACTAAGTATAAGGAAATATTAGAACGATGGTTAAGTTATTTTAATGTCTTTAAAATAGCATGATTCCATAATTGAGCCATAAGGCGAAATTTACTAAATTAATTCAATATGATCTCAGCTGAAAACTGAATTATTTCGCGAAAATAAAGCAGAGATGCAATATACTTATCACAGATGAATGTTGTGTGAGATGTTTTTTTTGGGCTGTTCAAGATTGACGTTATGTTTCCTCAGCAAACACTGGACTTTCAGTATGTAATGAAGTACAAAAGTGTCCCTGTATGTTACCGTATAGTCGTGAAAGAATATGATACATAAAGAATAAAAATTTTGAAAAGTTTCGCGTGGCCAATTCTACGGAACGCAATTTTTACAAGTCAACAGTATTAGAACTATCTGACAAATCCTATTCGTCTCAATGTTTTTGTCGTAGTTAATATGAAAAACTGTTCTCTGATATCCATTGAAAATCCTAATGGAAGTCTCTTAAAACAGCCAAATGTGTTAAGCATTAAGTAAATATTTTTGTCCTTTCCACTTCATTTCAGGTGTTCCTGAATACCTACTCCTTTTCTACACTCAGTGACAAGATCTATATCTGGATCCGCAACGTCAAAAAAACTGATGCCGAAAACCAATATGATTTATGTTTCAGAAAAGAACAAAGGTACAATACACTGTTTAAAAGCATTGCTCGGGGTGGATAGGATGAACCTAAACATCGTTTTATTGCTACTGACAGATACAATCTCTTACTTGCACAAATTGCATTGTGAAAAATGCTTTAGTAGCAAGAACCATAGACAAGCGGACAAAGATCGAGGGAAGGAAAATGGGTGCTCAAAAGACATGGTTTATTCGCACTTAAACTGTGGAAATTGCACTGCATACAGTAATGTCTCTTCTCCATTGCAAAGCCTCAGCCCTGTCATGGTTTGAATACAAGACGTAATGCAAACTGAGAGTAAGTTTTAAAAGACATGAACGCTCTGAATGAAGTAACCTCAAAAAGGGCAAAACAATTCTCAGTCGTGCCGATATTGATGTATAAATAAGGGCTTCAAAGGTAAAAAGTTTCTGTGAAACCTCTGCCAGCTGATTCAACCTGTAAAAAAATGAGACGATGTGTTCTAGTTTCAATGTTTGGAATCCAACCAAGCCAAACAGGGTTTATTTGATATTGTATTTCTATTTAGTTGATCAATTTTACGTTCTCTTTTTCTTGTAGGTCAATCTACGGGTAACAAACTTATGAAATAAGTCGACTTCTATTGGGTTTTAAGAACAGTTTGATGCACTTGTCCAGGAATCTCGGCGTCCATGAACCAAACAGATCAACTGATTTGCTTCTGATTGGGTCCTACAGACCACGTGAGGCCACGCTTCGGTAAATCTCGGCTTTGATCGTTGATCACAATACTGACACACACGTGGTGGTTGGTTGGATCGCATTGCCGTGACGTGCTGTGGTGTGTGAACACATGTGGGAGATCCCAATACAATACACCAAAACAAAATCCTTTCAATTGATGTTCAAGCGCTCAAGAGGACATTTTGGAGGCGATGAAATGAAAAGTCACCACGCTCACACATCTTGCCACTTGTAACCTGCTTCGGGCACGAAACACTTAAAACCATAAGTTGCACCGAAGTACAGCCAGGTAAATATCCGGAAGCTGAACAACAAACTTGAAAGTATTGACTGGTGGTTTGAAAATTCAATACAAATGGAATTCTGTGTGTAGCGCGCGTTAAACATCACAGATGACAACTCTACAGACCTCAGCAAGAAGGTTGTGAACCTCCAAACCAGTACTTCAAGGCCTGGCAAGGTACACAGCGAAGTAAAGAGTGATGGAGAGGCATCAGCAAAGAGGACGAATACAGCCAATTTAATATCTGTCAGTTGGCAAATGCCTGTTGCCTGTTTTTTGCAACACAACGAATGTTTTATTTTTGAGACATAAGAAAGGACTTGTAATATCTGAACTGCTGTTGAAGGTCATCAGCAAACAAATTACCTGGAATCAGGTCAAATTTGCCAAGATCGTGCGCTCGTATTTGTTGACATAGTAACCTGGATTTGAAAGAAAACTTGACACAATGAAGGATGGAACAGGCATTACTGATAGTACATCCATTCCAGAATTAACCAGATGGTGCAGGTGTTCATGTGCCCGCAGAGTTTGCAACAGGCAAGGACTTAATGCATCTGCTGGAGCAGAGACATACTGCACCAAGAACAGAACCTGTGCCTGCATAGGCCGCAACACACACATAAGTGACACACGTTTTAATGCTTGTTTCAGCTTCCAGTACTCTCACCCAGCGCCAGTAGAGAAGGAACAGGATTTGATTCATTCAGATGAATCCGTCCGTTGTCATTCCGGATCAAACAACACAACTTCATGCACAAAACATAGAACAATGTATCGCCAGAAATGTAGGACATTATCTAATCATTTTTCCTGGATGTTGCTGCTTGTAACACTAATTGGCTTAATAGGAAATTCATCTGCTGCTAGCCTAACCGTAAGTCATTTCCTATTTTCTATTTAGTATTTTCCCTGAAAGAATTGAGGAAATTTCCTTGTGGTACATAATAACTACCATTTGAATAGTGTTCCTATTTGAAAACTTCACATGACGTAAAAATCTAATTTGGCTTACCTCAACCTCACACGTGAAAAAACCATAGGCTTCACATTGTGTGGCCCAAGGAAACAAAAGACTAAACTGATTTGAAATCATCACAATTAACGTGTGAGGTTTATCTTATAATGTCTCATTATATCATGTTTTTGTGACTGAAGTAAAACCTTGGATAATCACTGAATTTAAAAAAATAATTTTTTGTGTAATTATTCGTGGATGTTGTGATCACTTGTGTCCCTGTACGATCCACTTACGTGAACAATTTGGCAATTCACAAAACATCAACCAGAAAACTCGTCATGGAAAACAATACATCGCGCTTTTATATTATTTAAAATTGAACACCTGGCAGAGGTCTATAATCAATAATAACATGCTATTCTATTATTGAATGTGATTGATAAATATTCCATGAAATGGTAAAATGAATGCATTTTATTGATTGGTAATGCATGCGCGAGTGAATAGAAATGCACACGTTAACCTTTCCGCTCAGCATGTCTATTTTATGTCGAGGAATTTTCGTATTTATTTTTAAAATTATGATAGAAAGAATACAACACGCTTGTCACAATACAATATTATGTGTAGGGATTTTTTGCACTGAACCTGTCTTTTCTTCCTTTTTGTATTGAAAAAGTACAACCTTGTAACATTGGTGTATTTTTTTAAACATTGTCAACATCATGATCTTTTGAACAAATTTGCATTATGTATCTCCGAACAGACATTGCAAAAAGATCAAAGGGCTGCTTTTTTAAAAATCTGCATAAACCCCTTTTATGGCATGGCACACAAAGGAGAAAAAATTGAGCGAAAGGCCATAAAAAGTAGTTTATGAATAACAGAAGCTGTATCTGTGTGCGTGGAGACTGACTTGATTTTATTGGAAAGTGAAAGGCAAAAGAACATTAGACTAAACAAAATATAAATGATTGAATTGCTATGTGGGACAATTGTAATAATGTTTGAAATTATCTAAAGCTCAAGAAAGAAAGGAAATAGAAAGGCAACAATTTCCTCTGGAGTGCTATTTGGGCACAGAAATAAAAATAGAAGAGGGAAATCGTGTAAAAACGAGTTTTTTGAGGAAGTAATCTTGATTGGTCCCCCTTCGCTTGTAACAAGCTTTCAGGAAATGTTAAGTCCATATCAGTAACATAACACAAAGGCGTGCTGGGTTTTTCAGATGAAAAGTCCATGTACTTGAATGCCCCATGAGAAAATTGGGTGACTTCATCTTCTCTTTACTATCCAAAAGAGGAAGCATAACCTGTAGAAATACCTGTAATTATTACTCAAAAACCATACAATGTTCAAGAATAGATTACTTAGCTGGACAGGTAAACAATAAATCACGAAACCCTCATAATTCTGTGAAGCAAAAAAAGAGTTACAATTTCTCTCTAAAATAAATTGGAAAATAAACCTAAGGCAAAATACGAAATGTCAGCGAGAAAGTTATATCAACAAATCTGTTACCTTTAAAAGAGAGGGCAGACATAAGAAAATTTTTAATTCAAGTCATATACATGAACTGGCTAACATTTGAACTCTGATGGAGTTAAAATCACGGGTAAATAATACATTGCAAACACATCACACCACAAATAGTACCATTAGTAAGACCCTTCTGTCAGAGGCTACAATTTTAGATTAACATTGTTTTTTTAGAATATTTGAAATTTTTAGAATCTTTGAGAATATTGGAAAATAATTTTTTTACAGAAGAGAATAATGCTTTTAGTACATTTAATTTCCCAATTGCCTGATTGTGATCGTAATGCAAATGTCATTTCTAGTTGTGATATTTTTCATTATTAATTATTAAAGATAATGATTATTATTATATTACACTGTATTGTTATTATGTAATTAGTCACCCAAGATAAATTGACGGCACGTTCCAAGCAAACATTTTTACGGTGGAATGTGGACATCAAAATGTGTTCAGACTTGAAGTCGCGCCAGAGCGAAATTGCGATACAATTGACCTTCATAACAGCCTTTAAGATCTGTATCGATCTAGTCAGAGGCCTCTCTGATCAATAATTGGGCACGTGTCCTCCTTCAAGTCAGAAAGAAACAAACACGGTATATGGGATGATAACATTTTGATTTGCAAGAAGAGAATTATTGACCAAAGTTTTTTGACAGGAAGTTTCCCCAAAAGGAAGTTTTATTGCACACTAGACATAACATGCAAAAAAATTCCAGATGAAAACAGATGATAAATAACTCGGGAAATGTCGAGATTATCGAATATCAATACAAGTCAAATAGATTTCCTCGTGAAATCATTAACATATTGTACACTTTTTCTGAGGGACAAACAGTACAAATAGACAGACAGTAAATAACTTTAATATTTAGGGTAGTAATTACACTGGAAAACTGAATATGACCTGAGTTGGTCAATGGGCTGCGGAGCTGAGCTATTCAATTCAAGAACAAGAATTTTCCCCTTAAAAATCTATTGAGTGCTTTCAGCTTTAGTTAAGAATATTCAGCCCATTGCTAATTCGTCTGTATTTTATAAAATTGACTTCTCTGAAATGACCACAATGCCTTGATTCATTTCAGTCATATTCAAAACAAGACAGTCCTCTGCGTGACCGCAAGAACCTTACTGCCCGTGGTATAGCATCATCCCTTGTCCTGTCCGAGGGGGTACAGCTGTCCTGACTGGGGGGTACCCTGGTATTGGCTGTCCTGTCTAGGGGTGTACCTTGTCCTGTCCCTTGTGGGGGGCGGGTTCCTCAGTCTTGGCTGGGGTACCACCCCCTGGAAAGGACCTGGGACCTGTGGACCCGAGGCTGGGGTACCCCCACCCCTGTGGACAGACAGACACGTGTGAAAACATAACCTTCCCGTCGTATTACGTACGCGGGCGGTAATAAACTGCCATATTAAACCCACACATATTTAGTATGTATTGGCTCGTAGGGCATCCCCACAGAATCTTCGCACTTCGATCCATTGATCATGTGGTCTCAGAAAATGGCTGGAAACGTTGCTATGTTTTCTGACATTCAATGCAAATTCATTTGTTGTAAAATTAACTAAACGTATTAGCATGCAACACTGAAACTAAGAGATAGATTATGTATTTTGCACACAAAATATTAGACAGCAATTTCGAGTTCTCACTGAATCAGATTCAATCTGCGACAAATCTCAGTGGAAAGAGAAAGGATGGGCATTTAAGATTTTATGTAGTTCCCTTCTGGTTAATTTTGCGATCAGGAAACAATTTTACTGCATGATCAGACTGTGGTTCTAAATTATTCTTTACTCACGGTAGTGAGTTATTATTCATTTAAAGAATGAACTCTTAGGGCACAATGCAGTTTTCAAATTTGTATCTCAGATCATTTCTCGGGTAGACGTTGGTTAAAACTGGACGAGATGAAGAGAACATCACCAGTGTTTGAAAATTGTTTGCCATCACTTACTTAGTAATTGCTCGGCATTAATAAAACATAGATCTAATTACAGAAGTACATTTGTAATTGTGATCAATTTGTACCAGAATGAATGCATTGGAATGGGCCTTGGGAATGAAATAGTGTAAAACAAGACCGGAGGTGTAAAGACCAAAATTTATTGAATTGAGCACAGCGTAACTGTTAACATATTGTTGTGTAACTCTGCCAACGGACCTTCACGATCTGTGCTTGTCATTTGGAGACAGGCACATATGACTTGGCAAAACTTTCTACAATGACGAAAGAACTTCAAAAAAAAAGGACAGAGAAAAACATGAAAAGCACAACAAGGAACATGTGGTCATTCGTCTCCAAAATGGAGTCTTCATTAAAAGTTCTGTACACTAATAAAATAGTTTCAAAAGTTAACCGATTTATCGGTAGATGTGGGACAACTCATTCACAACCTCCATCATTTCTCAGTTATTGACCCCATTTCCATATTTGTGTGACAATAAAGAAATAAACTAGATCTATCAAGGTAGACTCAACCCCAAACTTCTTTTCCATTAAGACTGATTTACAGAATGGCAAGGATTACCATTAGACATTGTTTGCCTTTTTAATGATGCTCTCCTTTGGGTTAAATATCTAGGTTGATCTATGAATGTTATCTGCATGTTGTCATTTGTAGGTCAGACACTTCATTATTGCAAACTAACCCCGTATTTTAAAGATTTCCAAAAACATATGTTTGCTAGTCTTTTTGAGTATACAATGCTAATACGGGGAAGAATCTTTCAGCATCTCTTCAGTTTTTCTTTTCATTGCAGCTACACTGTGTGTACCAGGGAGGACAATGATGATACCTGTGCTAAATTTCTTTCCCTTTGTGAAATTACAATGGGTAAATGTATTGGGTGTATTATCTTTCACTTTCAATTGTGCAAACAGAGCAGTAGAAGTAACAGTTAAGTTTACTCCATAATTACACTAAGACGTTTATTTGTTGCACAGACACAGAAAATTACAGTGTCATGCACACTTTTAAAATAGATCAACGTTAACATTTTAGTTTAAGAGTAAAACTACTCTATGAAAAGAAAACCATTATCACAAATTTATCAAAGAGTATTATCGCCAAACAACGCAAGGTCAAACTGAGCCTGGAATTTCAGAATCTTGCATCGTATCTTGTTTCAGAATCTTGTGTATCAGCAAAGACATTTTAAGAAATCCACTATCTACCACCTTGCTCATTTATTTCGAGTGAGCTGTCATCATAAATTTCACTGGAGTTCTGAATGTCACATCACTCCTTTTCTGCCCTCAATGATTTTATTCTTGCATCAAGGTTGATCTTGTCGTAAATTCCATTGTGTCAACCCGTTTCTTCATTTTCATACGTCACAAGCGTATATCATTATTAAAGGGCACAGGGTGGGATGTCATCTTTTGTAAAGTAATTTTCTTAACTAAACCATAGTTTTACTAACTTGTTGATTAATTAACTGTTGTTAGAGACACACTTAGCTCTGCCGTTTGTCTTGGCAATAAGTTATTGGTTCTTTGATAGTTTTTGGTAAAAGTTAAAACTTCAAACTTCATAAGACAAAAGATATACATCTGGAAACTTGATACTTTGAATCACCTGGACACCAAAGTAAAGATCTTTCTTCCTGTGGGTCTTTTTCAATTGAAACAAAACAAGACTATTTTTTTGCTCAATGGCAGTTCCTGCATTAATGCTTAACACTGTGTGGGTGCTGTCAATAAAAAGATACTTTTGACTAATAATTATTACCAATTCCATAGTTATCTCGTTTATTGTTCGTGCTTTACAGGCTCAACAGGTTTCAGTTTCAGACTCAGTATCACATTACTACGGTACAAAAGAGACATTGAAAAAAAAAACCCACAAAATATTTGTTCTTAATAAAGATGTTATGAATAAGGTCCTTATAAGTGTCAATCAGAAACAGATGGAAGGAAAGACCAACACAAAAAGAACGGTGTCCTCATTGGTGTTGGTAACTTTCTGGATTGATTGATTTTTTGAAGACTGTCTGGGTGTGCATTACAAGCAATCAAGTCATCAATCTTGCATGTAATCAATGATTACCAATAATTATGTAGCACACAGGACGTGCACGCACGCTATGCTATTGGGATAAACCACACTTTTTGTACTGTTAATTGGCAAAGCTAGATAAAACTGTGGGGCTCTTGAGTAAATTCTTTTTATTAGCTCTTAGTAAAGTTAATAACTTTGAAGTTAATTCAATGATTGATGCACCAATCCATGGTGTTTATTTGCCTGCCTAACAATGTTTGCTTGATGAAGGCCTTTTCAAACTTCTACTTATGGAATTGATCGCATAATTGATCGTTATCTCATCTCAATGTTACACATAAAATATGTAATTTTGTATGTAGTATTTATCTGAAACTGCTCTCACACAACTTCAAATGAAAAGTATCTCTATGACGGACTGGGGTGGTTTTAGTAATAGGTTATGTGTCAAAATGTCATAATAACTGTCAAAATATGGATAATCAAATATAAAAGACGAAAAAGAACAAAAGACACACGCCTTAAAATTTTTTAACTGGTATGAACCAATGATGCACATGTTTTGAATATCGTCACGATGGATCAGAATGAAAATACAGGACAGTATTAATGACTGTGCGACATCTGCTAATCCCAATAAATATCGTTGTGTAATATTGACATGAATGAAATGAAACGTGTTTCTTCCTGGTACGACAGAAAAAGCATCCCGCTACAGTGTATTGAGTTTATCATATTGGATGTTAAACAGCTGTGAATGATTCGTAAAATTTCCCCAGTCATATTTTATTAAAAGCATATCCAGACGAGCATTCATGTTTATCAGTCGGCTGTTGGAAAGCTAGACAGATTCAGTAGCAGACGAATGGGTATTTACCATGTCAGAAAGCAGACTACAAAAAAGTTACGGGGAACAAAATGTTCACGACACATGTAGGAGCACATGGAACGTGTCTCCTTTTTTCATAAAATTATCAAAACTATCTGTCTCTGTAAATAGAAGTTTAACAAGTATTTCGTGGTCCAAATTAGGGAAAACAGCCAAAAATAAACAGAACGTGAGAAACAGGCAAAATGTTTTTCAAATTGGTGACATGGTTCATGATCGTCAGTTTTTTGCTGGTTTCTTCAAAGTTTATTCCTTGTACTAAATATTTTTGCATGGAAGGTAAGATCAATGAATGATGCACCAAGATAACAAAAAAATCATGGCTTAAAAAGGCAAAAAATCCTCACATTGAACTGTGTAAGTTAACGTTTTCAAAAAGAAAACAGTCCCATTACCCCAAAGCGACATTTTACTGCACGTTACATTATTCTTGTAGCCAGATGTTCTGAATTTGTCAATATGATCAGTACAAAAATGAATAGTTACATGGCTAATTATCAACAACATATGCTGCTAGCTAAACAAATATGAGTGTAAGACTCGTTTAAAGAAAAGCGCGTGCGTATTGATTGTTTCGCATGCATGCCGATCAAAACATGTGCATAAACACATGACATAATACGTGATATGAAACCAAGAATGGTTTCCGTTATGGACACATTACGCGTTTTGCACGAGATACCACACAAAAGATGAAAATAAAATTATTGAGATTCTGACGTGATGTCTTATTCTGGCAAAGATTCTGCTTTTTGCCACGTGCTTTGTGTCACCATATCGTTTGAGTCAAAACCAGGTCGAAATCTGGAAAGGTAGAGAAGACCAAAACCTTTCTGAAAGAATTTGGAAAATTGATCGATTGTCTTCATAAAGACGGAGTGTGATTTTCATTTTATTTGTGTTTATTCTGATGTCTAAGTTCTTTGTGCTTAGTGCCAACAGTATCAATTTAATCTAGCTCACCCTAATGTGGAATTTGTAACCATTTTCACATGGACCATTCCACAGAATTTTGTACATTTTCAGCACTCAGTTGGAAAAATAGCCCTGTGACGGGCTGAGGTGGTTTAAGTTAAATGTGTCAAAAAGATGTCAATTGCCAAATAATCAAA